>JACSZP010057186.1:3581-25761 GCA_016161895.1 Pinna nobilis | reverse complement strand
AATATTTATTCATATATCATCTTATTATTTATATGTCACATGATTCAAGAAACGTGATATTTTTTTGCAATTTCCAGCAACAATACAACAATAGCTATACCTCTATATGTGAAGTGATGTGGTGCTCCGTCCCGGGGTCTTCTGGATCTATTACATCAGCTTTAGCTGCAGAGGGCACTCAGTGTGGCAATGGCAAAGTAAGTGAAGTCTTGTGGTGGAAATACGGTGGAACCGCGACTAAAGAGCGCCTTAATTAGGAGACCACCTTAATAAGGGGAACACCTTGATTAGGAGACCACCTCAAGAATCAGACCGAGAACAGCCATCGACATTCAATCTACCCATTACTATTCTAGGCAGTTCAACCTCACCTCACTAATCAGTCCTATTTTAGTCAGTCACTTGGGCGGTCTTAATAGCCAGGGTCCACTGTACAAATATAATTCATGATTTTTATTTATTTAGGAGATCTTTAACCAGTTTAACAGTTCCGTTCTTCTCTATGATTTTTACCTCTATAATTCTAATCCTAATCATCTTCTGAGTGTATGAAACAACATGTTTAGGAAAAACGGAGTTTAAATTAGTACATAATACTCTCTAATACTTACTGTGACACGGGACCATGTGTCTCATCTATTTGTGTGCGTTTTATTTTGCTTAACTTACACAATGTTTCACTTACATGGAGATGTCACTATTTTAGATAAATAACTTCATACTAAAATGTCTGGGCTTTGACTGCGGTTATAAGCAGTGAGGAAGTCTTTCTCTTAATTTTACACGTGACCATGCTTTTTGGGGTCAAAAGGACCTTTAATATCATATGGATACAAACTTTTGACAAAGGAACAGTGCCACTTGTCTTAACGACCTAAGGTTCGCGGCGCATGGCGTAAACGCTCCGACTTATAGATCACCAAGGCGGTATATTTGTTTATGCCGCTAAAATAATAAGCGTATCATGCCAATATTATGCTAGTACTATGTTACGGACCCGTCAAATCAAGGGCGGCAAGAAATACTGTTGAAGTTTATTTAGTCTGCCAATCATTGTATTCAAGCCTTCAATTGATTCTAAAGTATACAAGAAAATTTATCATTGTAAGTACATGTACATGTATTTTTGGTGATTAACGTCAACAAATGTGTAACTCCTTTTGTATTCTTTCCTTCCTGCAGTGGTGTGAATCAGGTGTATGCGTTTCATCTACCGATGCGCCCTCTGGAGATGGTAAGCAGATTTATCTGACCTATCTAGATATAATATCTAAAAAATGTAAACACTAATGTTAAATGACAAGACACATATTTGTACACCCAGTATGTGGCATATGTTCAGAAAAATCACCAACAAAGAAAGCAATGATAATAACTAGCAATTTTTACAGCTGTAGAAAGATCTCTGAGCCGGAAAATGGACTATAATTAGTTTTTATGACCACGGGTAATCTTGCGTTGTAGGCTGTTAGGTATGACTTTTGTTTGTAACTTTATTTAAGTTTACACGAAAATTATTTTTAATCTTTGAATCATATTATTTTCATGACTATTTCACTTTTTAGATGAGTTAGTACTATCAAATATGTTGACTTTTGTTCTGATATATCCATGGATACGAGGAAACTATTTCAGTTTTACGTTTCAAATGTATAATCAATTAAGCCGGCGGAGTATTTTCGCTCAAATAAAAGAATTTCGGGTTCATTCATAATGCCGTTTTTTCTTCACGATGAGAGAACTTACGATGCATTGTCTCAAAATGACACTTCTGACTTTGGATTGTTGACTATAGAAATATTTCATCTGTCCAGTAGAAGGATTGCAATTTAATAGATGACCGAAATAGTAAGAAAACTTTGTTCGGTTTCATGTGAAACTTAAATGCAAAGACATTATAAGAATGACAAAATTCAATTTCATTGTGGTTTATACATACTTTTACGTGTATATAAGAACTGCGATTCGCTGGTAGGTTGGACTGTTGTTAAACGTCGCACACTTTCTTTCAAAATCTTTCACTTATATGGAGACGTCACCGTGTGCCGTCGAAGGGCCACACATTTTGCCTATGCTCCGCATTTATGGACTTAGACCAGGGAGGGTTCTTTAACGTGCCAACACCTACTGTGACACGGGACCTCGGTTTTACCGCGACGTTGCTTAGGCTCGAACCCCGGAACTCACGATTCGTATTCGAACACGCTAATCACCAGGCCAGGGTGGCCCCATTTCAGTACATCATTTCACTGAACTCTGAAATAGGGAAACCTCACTGAAAGCGAGCTTCTTGATTTTCCATCAGCTTACATTTGAAAGGTTACTGAAAAAATAATGTATTTCCTTTTCTTTTGGGTCTTTCAGGTTTGGCTTAGTCTCACTTGACAAGTCAAAACGGGCCTCCGTCGCCGAGTGGTAAGTGTGTTCGACTTCGAGCCGAGGGGTCCGGGGTTCGATTCCCGCAGCGCCACTCCGCGGTTGGCCGTCCCTGTCTTTCGGATGAGACAGTAAATCTACGGCCAGCAGTGTCGAGCACAGGCAAAATTTGTCGCCCTTCACCAGCACACGGTGACGTCTCCATATGAGTGAAATATTCTTGAGTGGGACGTTAAACAACAACGCAACAACAACAACAACAAGTCAAAGCATTGCAATCACGATTTGAAGTTCTTGTTGGATTCCATTTTTGAATGCGATAAAGCGTACACGATGAGGTACAAATAGCTTTTTTATAATCTTCTTTTTTTTTGTCAGAGAGTTGTCTGTACGGGGATGCAAGAGGCGGTGTTATAAATGTGGAGTCAACTCTAGTGACATGTCCAGAAGTTACTGCTCTAAGCAAGGCTTATTGCTACCAGAATAACTTGGACAGAACATGCTGCGAATCCTGTGGCAGCGTCAAGACGAACATTGCAGGTAATAGATTCTAGGTACTGCTTGTCCAATACATTACTGGCGGTTTTTTTTTTTTTTTTTTTTTTTTTCCTTTGTTTTGTTTTTCAATTCCAGACTTACTTCTTTGATAACGAAGCAGCATCATGCTGATGGTACCTTCGGACTTTTAAATCATATACCTCAATATGTCATGCATGGATCTAGTGGGAATCGAAGCTGTTCGGACCCCCTACCCCCAAGTATATATCATGATTGGTCAGTGCTTCATAGATGCTTATTTTATCAGGATTGTGCTTTTTCTCCGCACAAGTTCGATTCCCCAACCATAATCCACCCCACCCCCTGAAACTTTCGAAACACCCCCTCCTCCAAGAAAAAACCCTGGATCCGAGCAGGCATGTTCAGAAAAGTTTCTTTACGAATCAAGCCAACCCTTGATATGTAATTTTTGTGTATATTGTCTTGTGTTGTGATGTAATAGTTGAGTTGAGTTTTATCTGACCGTATGTCCCTGGTCAGGGGGCTATAGCTTCTTCGAATCTACTGCTTAGAGTACGTATGCAAAGGGAAACAACTCTTGGTGTTTTTCGTCTAATGCTTTAATTTTTTTTCTTTATGCCACTCTCGACAATCTTCCAGTCACATGGTTGCGGCCAGTTTTTTTATATATAGGAGATAGCCCGGCTACAAATGTACCCGGGGAGAGACCACCAACCATCCGCAGGTAAACTGGCAAACTTCTCACATAATCAGTTTGGGTTCTGGCGAGCTTCGAAACCGCGCTGACAAGAGGTGAAAGACTGAGTGGTTTAAAGAGCAATGCTGTAACTATTCGGCCATGGAGAGCCTGTTGCTTCGATTTACAAATATCCCGATGGGTTAAAAATATTTTGTGCAACTTACCTGTAAATTTTATAATAAATATAATTGTCTGGTCAATGTTCAGAAGAGTAATAAATATGCTACCATACCGGTAATTTAGTTTCACTTCACACGAAAAACAGATGTCTAAAAGAAAAGAGAAGATATTTATACAATATTGGAAATTTTTCAAAAGGTAATTGGAATTAATGTTTCTAGGCAGGAATTACTTATCCCAACACTACGATCAAGGGTATGTCTTTTTCTCGTTGAACGTTTCAAACTCAATACATAAAATTGTTTATCATAGTGATCTACCCGTGAAAAGTACACTAAATATTATTGAATAATATGTTATTTTTTTGTCACTTCTGCTCCTTGTAGGATGTGAATACGGTGATAAAGCATCAGGCTGTACGAGTGCCCATTGTTCAGTACCCAGCAATGTGGCAATATGTTGCGAAACATGCTATGTACCAACAACTCCAACCACTACACCAACAACTACGACTACTACAGCAACAACTACAACTTCTACACCTACAACTACGACACAAACAACTACAACGACCACACCTACAACTACAACCACTGCACCTACAACTACGACTACTACACCAACAACTGCGACTACTACACCAACGACTACGACTACTGTACCAACAACTACGACTACTGTACCAACAACTACAACCACTACACCAACAAATACAACACTTTCATCAACAACCACTACACCAACCATTACAGAACTAACAAAAGCTACCACTTCAATATCAGCTACAACATCTGATGCAGTAGTAACCACTGCTACACAAACTACAACTGCTTCACCAACAACAACAACCACTACACAAACAATGACAACTGCTGCACCAACAACTTCAACCACTCCACCTACATCAACAACCAACGCACCAACAACTACAACTACTACACCAACAACTACAACCACCACACAAACAACTACAACTGCCATACCAACAATACCCACCATACCAACAACTACAACCACTCCACCAACAACTACAACCATCACACCAACAACTACAACCACTTCACCTACAACTACTACATCAACAACAACAACCACCACACCAACAACTACGACTACTACAGCAACAACTACAACTTCTACACCTACAACTACGACACAAACAACTACAACGACCACACCTACAACTATGACTACTACACAAACAACTATGAGTACTACAACTACGACTACTACACCAACAACTGTGACTACTACACCAACGACTACGACTACTGTACCAACAACTACAACCACTACACCAACAAATACAACACTTTCATCAACAACCACTACACCAACCACTACAGAATTAACAAATTCTACCACTTTAATATCAGCTACAACATCTGATGCAGTAGTAACCACTGCTACACCAACTACAACTGCTTCACCAACAACAACAACTACTACACAAACAATGACAACTGCTGCACCAACAACTTCAACCACTCCACCTACATCAACAACCATCGCACCAACAACTACTACACCAACAACTACAACCACCACACCAACAACTACAACCACATCACCAACGACTACAACCACCACACAAACAACTACAACCACCACACCAACACCCACCGAACCAACAACTACAACCATCTCACCAACAACTACAACCACTTCACCTACAACTACTACACCAACAACAACAACCACTGCATCAAAATCAACAACCACCGCACCAACAACTACAACCACTACACCAACAACTTCAACTACCGAAACAACAACTACAACCACTCCACCTACAACTTCAACCACTTCACCTACAACAAGCATGGTAGCAACAACTACAACCACTTCAGCTACAACTACTACACCAACAGCTACAACCACTGCACCAACAACTACAACCATCACACCAACAACTACAGCCACTACACCGACAACAGCAACCGTACCAACAACTACAACCACTCCACCTACAACTACAACCATCACACCAACAACAATAATCACTGCACCAACTTCTAAACCAACAACAACAACAACCGCAACAACAACCACAGCACCAACAACTACAGCCACTACACCAACAACTTCAACCACCGAGACAACAACTACAACCCCTCCACCTACAACTACAACCACCGCATCAACAACAACAACCACCATGCCAACAACTACGACAGCTCTACATTCAACTACAACAACTACAACCACTCCACCTTCAACAACAGCCACTGAACCAACAATCACAATCACTGCACGAACTACAACAACAACAGCACCAAGCATTGCAACCACTGCAGCAACAACTACAACCATTTCACCTACAACTACAACCACCGCACCTACAACTACAACCACCTCACCAACAACTACAATCACCGATCCAACAACTACAACCACTTCACCTACAACTACAACCACCGCAACAACAACTACAACCACTAAGCTAACAACTATGACTACTACACCTACAACATCAATGATCACACCAACGACAACCACTACGCCAGCAAGTACAACCACTACCTCCACAACAACGACCACCACACCAACGTTTTCAAGCACTACACCAACAACTACGGTCATTATACCATCAACTGCTTCATCAACAACAGTAATGCCAACTACAACTGTGGTAGCAACAATTACATCAACAGCTCCTACAACTGGAGTAACAACTGCAACATCCACATCCCCTACATTTGGATTAACAAGTGCAACATCAACAGCTCCAACAACTAGACTAACAACCGCAATGTCAACAGCCACTACAACTGGAGTAACAAGTTCAACATCAACAGCTCCTACAACTAGATTAACAACAGCAATGTCAACAGCCCCTACAACTGGTGTAACAACTGCAACATCAGCATCCCCTACAATTGGAGTAACAACTGCAACATCAGCATCCCATACAACTAGAGTAACAACTGCAACACCTACACCAACATCCCCTACAACTGGAGTAACAACTGCAACATTAACAACCCCTACAACTGGAGTAACAACTGCAACATCAACGTCCCCTACAACTGGTTCCACAACAGAAACATCAACAACCCCTACAACTGGAGTAACAACTGCATCATCAACTTCCCCTACAACTGGAGTAACAACTACAACAACAACATCCCCTACAACTGATGTAACAACATCTTCCACATCAACAGCTCCCACAACTGTAGTAACATCTTCCACGTCAACAGCTTACACAACTGGTGTAACATCTGCCACATCAATGTCTACCATAACTGGAGTACCAACTGGAACTACTGTCACTCCTACTGCTATAAGTACGACAACTTCGACAACTGCTGTTCCCACTGTGTCAACAACTGCTGCTGTACAAACGGACAGTTATAACTTTGTTGTTTCATTAGACGTTAATATTACAGAGGAAATATCTGATGCTAATAGCCCAGCGTATAATACAGTAGTCAACAACAGCCTGTCAGCGGTAAGCTTTTATCTTGATATCTATAAATATATACATACCCCCCCCCCCCTTCTCTATCTCAAGGCTTCAATGTTTTCTCTCACCAGTTGTTGTCACGAAGGACAGATGCATATTAATACCAATCCAGAATCGTTCTTTAATGTGTATTCTTCTATACTGTACTTAAAATCCTGTCTTATAAACAGAAAATTGCCCTCCACCTCACGAAAGAATATAAACTTATATTTCCGAATACTTTAACTTTGTAGATTATATAGTATACATTCTCTATTGTCCCTATCCTTCCTTCATTAACTCGAGAACACTACTTTAATGTTCAGTAAACCTGGAAATTTTCGCTTTTTCTTGTTTTTTCTCTTGTTAGACGAAGAAAAATATCACTTTACCTTTAATTCGCCCTAAAACCCTAAAGCCTTGTTTTCGACATGAATTTTAATGCTTCGGCTATCTGCATGTTTATTGAATCTGCTCTTTCACTTAAAATTATCTTAGCTATAAGCAAATAATACGAATATAGCGAAGATAAAATAACAGCGAAAATTTCTAGGTATACAGTTATCTGAAAACTCGAATTCTTCTGTATCTGGATAATTTCTGAGAATATATGAGTATTTTTTATTTCAGGAGTTCTGTTGTTATTTTTTAATTTCCCACATTTCTCATCTATTACAAGAATGTACATTTATTATAGTATCGGACAATTTTGAACTAAATACAAATAAATTTAGAGCCAAATACTTTAAAGCACGTGTGTATTACATGTATTTAAATATTAGTAATAGCGTGTATGAATCAGCTATCAGAATCTCGAATTGTTGAAAAAGGTCTTGAATATGATGCTCAAGATTTGAGAATGATTATGCTCGAAACGTTTTAGGACCTGATTAATTAAATACAAATGAAAAACACCAACGGTTACTGATATTTGAATAATATGATTTAGATATACATACTGGAATATATTTAGCTTTTACTTTACTTGTATTTAATTCAAAATGGAGGGTAAACAATTGAGCTGAGTACTGATTTTGAGCTTGACTTTTTCTGGTGATTTCGGGCCCTGATGTTCGCTATTGTACTGAAGTTCAAGACATCAGTAATTTATTGTTTTTCGCATACTTTTTCAGTTTGTACAGAATTACAATTTTACGGGATGTATTGAAGTCTAAATGATAGTTGATGATATTGAACAGTTACCAATCAAAAATATATATTTGTACCAATTAATTTAATTCTGATAAAAGTAATACATAATAAAGAAAATAGATGCTTAGTGCCCTGAAACACAGGTTGTTTATAGACAAGGGTCAAGAATAACGAGACTGACGAAATTTAACCCAAATATGAGTAATATAGAACCTTTCTTGCAGTTGGAATGGTTTGTTTGTCACATGTTTTACACGTTATCATATAATATTATCTTGTCATGTTTTCACACACAAAATAATCCTTGGTCGGATTGCAAATCATCTGTAGAACTTGCACCAAGATTTGTCTGACTTGCAGTCAATCAGATATTTTGTTCCTCTTGAATTGCCAGTGATTGCCTGACCTACGAACAGAACATTCAGTTTGTGAGATACAAATGGCTACCATATTTAAATGCCACTCACACAAGGTATCATAATTGTAACGTATGTTACATAGCTGCGGTTTGTTTAATTTTACATATTAGATATTATGTTGATATCTAAAAGTCTAAAATTATAAGCAGGGTTTTGTCTGCTTTTTTAACTTATATCAAAAGTAACAGCATCATCTTATTGACACATTGTTGCAGTCGCTTTATCGTTATGTATTACTTTTTGCATCTCATAATTCAAAACAACGTGCTTATAAATGTATTTATTTGAAATTGTAGTTCTTTTTCTTTATTCTATAATGATTTATAACAAATGCCAGACCCTATAATAGTGGTTAGCTTTTGTTTGTGATACGCATTCCTAAGCGATTGTTGGGTATACCTTTTCACTACCGTATTTTAATATTTTGGAAATCACTTGTAATATTTAATTGACACTGGCTACAGGTATATGCATCAATGATTGATTTATTCAGACATACTACTAGTACCATCAGTAGAATTCGTTTCACTAGATTCTCAAAACTAAAACCATATAATAGCCCTCGGAAATTATGATCGACTCATGCGTCATCTCCATTAAGAGTTATCTTTCCCTTTTCGATACACTGTCAAGAGTTGTCGTTCTTTGGCCAGTGTTGGTCACTCCATGTCAATAACAATCATTAGAAAACAGTATTCCACAATTTCGAATGTAATAATATGGTATGATAGTAGAGCTACAACGAGTCAGGAACTCTCCGATTCGGTTCGATCCTGATTTTAATGTTTCTATTCGATTTTTTTCGATTCAATTTTTGCGTTTGAGTTTTTATGATCGATTTTCTATAAATATCTTATTTTTCCTTGCATTTGTTAATGACATAATATAAACATCTTATCTTGAACTCAATTTTAATCACTTAGGAGAAATTTGCAATAAATGAAAAGGTGAATGGCACTGTTTGTTGTTTACACATAAAAGAATTCAAAGTATAATGGTAAAATAGTAAAATAATAGACTTTTTTGAAGCCGATTCGATTCTGACTGTCCAACGGGTCGATTTGGGTCGAAATTAAGAATCACGATTCTCGGTTTTCGGGTCGAGTCGTTGTAGCTCTACATGATAGATTTCGTTTTTAAAAACATTGAATACTTTTGGTTTAATTTGTGTTTTGTTCGACCCTTTCAGTGTCAATTGCACATGTTTGATGTATGCTTAGGAACATATCCCACGTTGTAAGGGATCTTGATATGCCATGCAAATCCTTGAAAATAGGTTCTCAATCTTGTTGTGTTATCCATGGGATAGTAAAAACTTCGTTATATTGAAACTGTTTTAAGGCTCCTTATGGGACCACTCGATATAACTTACTAGTATGACAAGTAGGAAAAAAGAAATATTTTTTAACACACTGAGAAGTAGTAAGATAGTGCATGTAGTTAATTTCCTCACACCGATGACACATGGAGGTATTCGAGAGAGGAAGTCAGTATGGTTTTTATTGTGTTTTGAAACGTGCATTTGTTTCCTGCTTGAATGTGGCATCAGGTGGCAATGGGTTAAAATCGTGGCACGGTGGCACTGTAGGTGTCGGGACGTCGATCATTGTCAAAAATTGTCTCCGTCGATATTAAGTGACGTTTTCATGTTAAGTGGGGCCGTCGTGACCCAGTGGTTTGCGTGTTCGACGTCTGACCAAGTCACATTGCGGTTGGTTGTCCGTCTTTCGGATGAAACAAAAACCCGAGGTCCCTTTTCACAGTAGGTGTCGGCACGTTAATATTACAGAGGACATATCTGATAATATTATAAGATTTCTTTCCTTAAACAAATGACACAATTGGTAATATAGACATAATATCAACACGAACGATAACTCTGAACAGTGATTAGTTTCCCATGTTGACTATCTCATTGAAAGAGATCTGAAACTGCAAACTTATATGTTACTAATTACTAACTAAATATTAACCAATATTCGTTTGCATCAATATTCTTTGCACTACATTTTCTAACTTTATTCTCACCTTTGTTTCACTATACTAACAAAATTGAAACTATTATGATGCATGTAAAAATAAACATATTTGTTGATTGTGAATGTTAGTTCTTTGAATGTTATCAATGAAATAGCATAGTCTGTAACATAACGTGTTAGTGCATCATGTCCTTAAATAACACTAGTCTGGTTATTGATGCTCAGAAAATCTAACATTGTATAGATTGGGCACCTGGTCATATAATAGTTACTGGGCATAGTTTGGTTACCGGTCGTAGATAGTTATAGATTTTAGCCGGGCTACCGTAATCATCATACAGGTAGTTATAGAACTGAAAATTAACCATGTACATGTAATGTAGGCAATAGTGATTATGTTAGGTCACCGGTCGTAGATTGTTATAGATTTTAGACTGGTTACCCTAATTATCATACAGGTAGTTATAGAACTAAATTCTAACCATATAGGTAAAAAGCCAATGGTGATACAAGCCAACCTGGTATTATGCACGTTATCATACAGTGTGGCGTTATTGCGATGTATCACTTTGAACCTTTCATATCAATGAAATACTAGTCAGCGCAAAATTTTCAATTTTGTATAAAGTAAAAAATAACAGCTCAATTGACCACTTATCACTAAGAGATGCCGTTTTACAATTTATTTGTCTACGCCTATAGAGTATAGCAGTCATTGCAAGAATAACAAAAGATCTTTAAGTTACAAAAAGAAACTTTTCATTCCCTATGATATAGAAAAAGACTTTGCTATTCTTGTTGAAAGAGTTTAACCGAACAGAATCAACATACAATAAAAAAAAAAAAGTAATTTTACCCTGAAGGGCGGCCCGCTCGATTCCTGGCTAGATAGGAGAATTTAAATAATTTTGCCATCATTTAAATGGGTTCGGAGTAAATTGTTCAGATTAGAAAAAAGAAACCTTTCCTGTGCAATAGCCTCTAGTACTTTATGATAGGTTTTCAAGCATATGTAGCATTATTCAAGATCACAAGAGTAACGAGGTGATTTATTCTTTTATCTTTGACTTGTAATTCTTGCTTTACATCAATGAATTTTCTGTATGTATCTCACAGCTCACTGCCACATATAGAGCTGACCTGGGAGAAAACTTAAAAGAAGTAATAGTGAACAATGTCACGGTGGGAAGTTTGGTCATTGACCATACTGTAGTCATTTCTAGCAACGCTGGTGCCACTGCCACCCTAGTAACTGTTGCCAGGGACATAGCCGGTAGCAGAATAAATATTACCTATGATGGACAAGTTGTCGCAACTAAATCAGTTGCAGCCGTTGATTCCCAAGGCAACTTGGGTAAGTTGTAGTAATATATAAATATTTAGGCATTGTTTGAACTTTATTAAACAACGGTTATCAACCAATGTTTATTAACTTATATGAATGTCTCTCGTTTGCTCTGATGTCGACGTGCGGGGGTCCTTGCTATGGGAGGAAACCGGCAAGCCTGGAGAAAACCCACGTGTCCAAACTGTGGACCACCAAACCATCTCACATACTCCCCTTTCAGATCCGACCCTCGACCCCGGGCGCATTGTCGAGAAGCGAGCGCGTTAACCATTCGCTACTCGGACTCCCAATCGTTGGGGTGGCTAAAAATGTACATTGTCATTAGGTTATATACATAAGCAAATGTGTAGGTATATTGAATAAACCGTACATAAGAGTCTTAGATTTATTTGAATTTCTGTCAATAAAGACATAGTAAGATGCTTAAATAGCATAGAAATGTGTGAAAATACATGTATAAGCATTATTTGTACGATTTATAAAATATGTCAGAGGTATAAAAATGGTGACTCTATAAGTATGTCGTAATAACATGTGAAGCTGAAATAATGGTGAATATGTCGATAAAAGTTCTGAAAGAAGTAGATATGTAGCCATAGTGGGTAAGTCGCTAAAATAAGTGAAGATGTTGATATTGTAAGATGTCTGAATAGTCGTAGACTCCGATGCATTCTCCAAAAATCTGTAGTCTTAATACTTCTTTGTCTTATATCTTTTCCATTCTAATTTCAGCACCACTCACGGTCTCGTCTCCAGTTTGTGATATTCTTCAGCCGTGTCAGCCAGGTTGGCAGTGTGTAGACATTGGAACTGACTACCAGTGTTTGTAAGTTGTTGTTGTTGTTGTTTATATAGCTTTGTAACTTCTTATTTTCACTCATAATGAGACGAAACCGTATGCCGATGAATGACATTTAAGTAATATCTATGACTGGCACTCTGGGTTATTTGAGTTTTTGTTTTGTTTTGTTTTGTTTTTTTATTATCCTACACGTAATGTGATGACATACTCTTACCGTTTCGTCGAGAGATAAGAATAGCAAGTCGTCCACGAGACTTGAACCTACGATCTCATTGTCTGTAGATAGTTACCTTATCCCGATGCCCCGTATGGGCTTCTGATTGTAGATGACATGAATTGCACATTCTGCGAATCTATAACAAGAATTTTTATCTTGTATCACATTTTATTTTATTGTCTTTGTGAAACTGAAATAGTCCTAAGTATATATAATCATAAAGACGTTTATGTCGTTATGACGTTATATGAGTCGACAGATGTACTTGGAATGATTTGTTTCAAGATAATATCTTTTTTCCCAAATTTCATCAATATCTCCCTTCCCCTTGTGATACAGAACAAATGTTTCCTTAGATGAGATACTTAGATAAGATACTTATTGTAAAAATTAACTTGTTAAATTTGTCAATCAGCAATCAGAAAAAGAAATGAAATAAGAGTTACACAATGTAGAATTATGTTTGAACAAGAGACGTTAGTCCCATATCTATCCTCAGATCAAAACGTAATTCATCTTCAATTTTTGTTTCAGACAAATGACTACAAGTACTGAGCCCTCTACTGAGCCTGCTACATCAAGTATGCTAATACCTTCTTCTATATCCTCTTTAACAACCTCATCAACAAGCATTGTAACAACATCAATACCCCATTCTTCCATGGGCTCAAGAACTAGTATTCCTATTTCTCCATCCCTTACACCTACCCGAACCAACACCCAAATGTCCTCAATGCGCCCTACAACTCAAATTTCAATGTCTCCATCCCTTACACCTACCCGAACGAGCACCCAAATGTCCTCGATGCGCCCAACAACTCAAATTTCAATGTCTCCATCCGTCGCACCAACTTTATCAAGATCATCTATTCCATCACGGTCATCCCTAACTAGAACAAACACCCCAATATCGTCCTACCCGCCTTCACCTTCGACCAGACCTCCGATCTCTTCCTCCCGTTCAGAATCCCCAACAGGAACTCCCCCACTACCCACAAGGACCAACACCCAAATGTCTTCTTCAATACGTCCGACAACTCGAACTCCAATGTCCTCCTCCCAAGCTCCATCCTCATCAAGGTCGCCCATGACATCACGCCCAGGGCCATCACGATCAAGTACCCTGATGTCTTCTCATTCAATATCCCCACCGACTAGATCCCCGATGTCTTCTGCTCCATCTCCAACCCCATCAGGATCAACTAGACCTCCACGTCCATCACTAACACGAACAAATTCACCAATGTCTTCTCATCCCACGCCGACACCGACCAGACCTCCTATGTCTTCCTCTTCCGTCATATCTCCAACGAGAACAAATCCATCACCATCAAGACCTACTACTCACATGTCTTCTCCTCTCTCACCCTCACAAACCACACTAGCTAAATCCTCAGACCGCAGTCCTTCCCGCACTGTACCATCTAGGTCTTCGCCTCCGTCGCCCCCACACACTAGTACTCCAATTCCTCCTTCCACACACATGTCTACAAAAATGTCATCATCGCCGGCCGATCCACGAACAAGATCTCCATTGCCACCCTCAAGAAGTCCAAGTATAATGTCCTCTCTTCCACCACACCAGTCTTCTAAACCTTCATTGTCCTCACATCCAACCATATCTAGTTCAAGGTCATCTGCCTCATCTCTTCAACTTCCGGCACGAACAAACACACCCCGCTCATCCCAAGTCTCTACCAGACCTCCGATCTCCTCATTCTCCCCAGTTACTACACGTATAAGGTCCACTATCCTATCATCTCCACCATCACAGACTGTTCCTCCTACGACTCTGCGTCCAACACCGACAGCATCTGGAACACCGTTCTCATCATCCCTATCTGAAACAAGAACCAGACCATCGATGTCCTCATCTCCGTCAGATCTCGGAACAAGAACTTCTGTCACACCGTCGATACGCCCATCGCGCTCAATTACATCTCCATCTCTGTCGGATTCCCTATCCACTTCATCGACAATGCGCCCAAGCAATACTCCAGGCTTCTCCTCTTCTACGACATTTTCGACTAGTGTCATTCTGACGACGTCACCAACACCAACTCGTCCACCAATAAAGACGTACAACTTAGTTGTCTCCCTTGCTGTCAACGTCACAGAGGACATTTCTGATGAGAATAGCACAGAGTATCGGGAAGTTGTAAACAAGTGCCATGACGCGGTAAGAATTAGCAGTATTTTGAGATGATTCCTATATTTCGGTAGGTGTGATTTTTTTTTTTGTTATTATTATTTCCTGGTAGAAAGAATCGATATTTGATACCAGTTATTTCTAATTACATAATTTATCTAGTTTTACATTAATTTTTTGCCATTTATGTCAGTCGATGAACATATCTAAAAATGCATTGTCTAGTAGTGAACTGAACTAACGTTGTATTCTCTTTGTGATTTTATCATAAGATTTTGCATTTATAACTTACAGCTTTTCCGGACGTATAAACAAAGGATGGGTGACAAGTTAAAAAGAGTGATAATTAACGGAGTAAGAAGAGGAAGTTTGGTCATCAATCATGACGTCATGACCACAAATGATGACGACACTGCAGCTGCTGTAGCAAATGTTACCAAGGATATCGCGGCGGGCAGAGATAATATCACTTATGACGGAGAAGAAGTATCAACCAATCAGGTTGCAGTTGTCGATTCCCAGGGCGACCTGTGTAAGTTTTATTTACTCTGAATCCAAATATATTCGTGATGGCTTATTTTAAGAATTCGCTTGCCTGCTTAATAAGAATATTCAATATTCTTATCTTACACAGATGCACAAAAATGTATCTTCAAATTATCGGTAAAGAAAGTTTAATTTCAAAATAAAAAATAATAATTCCTTCACGAAAGAACATTTCGGTGAAAAGTTCTTAGACTTACAATTTGTGTTACCCGTGACCAGGAATATCTCTTAAAAGTTAAGTTATTTTTATCTCTCATTCTTTTATAAATCAACGAAAAATGAATTACCTTAGCTGTTTTGAATCCTATTTTTATCATATCCGTAGGCTCATAGGGTAAATGGTAGATATGAAATGAAAAATTGATTGTAGGCATTTAATGCTTAAATAGAAAAATTTTTTATTATTTATTAAAGTTGTAATTATTTCTTATCTTGTATTTGAATTTGCAGTGCAAATTACCGATTCTGCCAGTGACTGCGAAATCCTCGATCCATGTGACCCAGGATGGCAGTGCCTGGATGTTAATGATGGATTTGTATGCCAGTACGTATCTGAAAATAACCTTAATTATTTAAACTTTTCTTAACAAGCAGAACGAGAAACAAGCGCATATTGAATCTTTAAAGATTTACAACAAACTATATTTTACAAAAATTATAATCTCTCTCTCTCTCTCTCTCTCTCTCTCTCTCTCTCTCTCTCTCTGAAAAATCTAGTTTCATAACATAGCTGCCTCATACTTTACTCATATTTATAAGCAGTTATAATAGTGTGACAAGAAAACAATAAGGTGAATATTATGGTCTGATAGAACCAAACGACAAAGTATTTGCCTCCATTCCGTGATGTTACCAGCAGATTCATATTAGATAGAATATATAGAGAACTGCATTTTACATACAACTGTCCAGCTTTTGTCCGTTCACATGATCTTCGAACAATGGCCAATTTACATACTGTAAACATGGTTATTTACGTGTCGGGATATGTTTCATCAAACATGCGATGTAGAGGCTTCCGCGTGTATTTAATGTCATACTTGTGTAGCATTTATTTACTCCACATCAGACGATGTTTTGAAACTGAGATCACATGTCCTACGCATTTGCTTTATGTGAGAAATTGCGGATCAACAATGCACAAAAATGTGCATTTAGAGTAATGTGCTCTATTTTCTACAGATTTTAGACAAAAATGTTTCTCAGGATGAGATCTTACTATCAATGTCTAACCTGCCTTGGTGACCCACTGAATCAAAAGACTTCATACCATATGTGAACTGAATTGATGTGTCCTGAAGTTGGTTTTGCCTAATAGATCACCTCAATTCAGAGGCCATAGTTCATATCTGACCGCATTTTCGTTTTTCCTTGGACAATCTCTTAAAACAGATAAGACTGTATTTGTATACTTCACAAGTGATATAGTTAATAAAATGAAATCTATTTCTCCGTGAATCTTTGATTGAAAGTAATTTCGAATTTTTCCTGAAGATTGTAACTGTTTACTCAAGTTTTCCAATCATAAACTTACTATTGAACAAAAATTTCTTTTCTTTTGTTCACAGGCAAATACCCACGACACCTCAGTCAACGAGTTCTACAAATCCATCGACCAGGCGACCCTCCACATCAGCAACAGCAAGTATCCAGCCAACAACCATTAGCATTTCCACATCCACTGGAACAACCCGGACAATTTCCATGACGACCATCCCAATTTCCCCATCAGCCTCCGCATCATCCACCGTGCTTCCGATTTCTTCATCCTCTGTCACATTTTCAACACAGAGAACAATATTTCCTTCTTCACCCCTCACTGCTGTCACAACTAGGGTACCGACAATCATGCCTACCGTATCCTCTGTACTTCCTACAAGAGGCACTCTTTCGCCTCCAATAACAGTTACACCAACAAGAGGTTCATTTTCTTCACTGTTTACTACAACATCAATTTCTTCTTCCGTCTCAGCACCCTCTGTGCGACCGACATCTTTCTCCAATTCAACTTATTTATCTACTTCTCTACCCTCTTCACAATCTAGAGTTTCAATTTCCTCTTCACAAACAGTTGCTCCGACCAGAGGGCCAGGTTCCTCCTCCCTTGTCACAGAAACTGGAAGACCCATTTCTCCTTCACCGTCTATTGCCCCTACACTAGGGCCTGTTTCTTCTTCTCCAGGAGCTTCTACACAGACAGTTGTCCCTACAAGAAGACCAACGTCTTCATCCCCCATCGTAAGTGAAACTCGAGGGTCAATTTCGCCTACGCCATCAGTAGCACCAACTAGACGACCATCGATGTCGTCATCGCCCTATGTAACTGAAACCCGTGGACCAACCTTCTCCACACTATCGGGAACCATATCTTCATCACCAACAGTACTGCCAACAAGAAGACCAATGTCTTCGTCACAAATTGTTACTGAAACCCGAGGGCCTGTATCTCCATCGCCATCAGTTGCACCAACTAGAAGACCAATGTCTTCGTCACAAATTGTTACTGAAACCCGAGGGCCTGTATCTCCATCGCCATCAGTTGCACCAACTAGAAGACCAATGTCTTCATCGCCCGCTGTAACTGAAACCCGAGGGCCTATTTCACCTACTCCAACAGTTGCACCAACTAGAAGACCAATGTCTTCATCGCCCGCTGTAACTGAAACCCGATGGCCATTTACTTCGTCTCTAACAGTGGCACCAACTAGGAGACCAATGTCTTCAACGTCCACTGTAACGGACACCCGAAGCTTTTTTACTTCTTCCCCAACGGTTGCACCAACTAGAAGACCCATGTCCTCATCGCCCACTGTAACTGAAACCCGAGGGCCTGTATCACCTTCTCCAACAGTTATACCAACTAGAAGACCAATGTCTTCTTCGCCCACTGTAACTGAAACTCGAGGGTCTATTTCACCTTCTACAACAGTTGCACCAACTAGAAGACCAATGTCTTCGACGCCAAGTATAACTGAAACTCGAACCTCTATATCACCTTCTCCAACAGTTGCGCCTACTAGAAGTCCAATACCTTCATCGCCAACTGTAACCGAGACCCGAGGGCCTCTTACATCTTCCCCAACAGTTACACCAACAAGACCACCAGTGTCGCCATCGCCCACTTTAACTGCTACAAGAGGGCCGATTTCTCCTTCCTCATCAGACAGACCAACTAGAGCACCTAGTTCGTCCCTTGTTTCAATCACAGGAACAAGAGGGTCTGTTTTTCCCTCACAAACAGTAGGGTCCACAAGAAGACCAATGTCTTCTTCACCTTCTATTACAGAATCTAAAATGTCAACATCTTCAGTGCCTACGGTTACAGCAACCAGGAGACTATTGTCTTCCTCTGAGACTATTATTACACTTTCCCCTTCACTCACAATTTCCCACACAAGCCAACCGGTCCAGAGTTCCATACCTTACCTATCCACACAAGTACCCATCTCCTCGTCTACGGGTCTGCCCCATACAAGAAATACGGGGTCTTCCTTTACACCCAGATTTACTACCGTAACAATGGTATCCTCCGCATCTCATACATCGCCAATAAGTGTAACTTTGCCTTCCTCAGTCACTATATCACCAACTAGTGCTTCAGTTTTATCGATATCATCCATACTAACCACTAGTTCCCATGTATCTTCATCATTTATATCTTCTCTACCTTCATCTTCAGCTCAGACTTCAGTAACCAGTTCTCCGACAGTCTCCTCAATTTTAACAACAATTGTCACGACTCCAGTTACACCAACATCAACTTCTGCTTCGACTTTAATAACTGAAACAACTCCATCGACGACAACAGATCCAGCAGTGTCCCAAACAACCATAATGGAAACACAGACATCGACAGCAGCATCAATGACGACATCAACACCTTCAGTATCCACAACAACCTCCCCAACAACTGTAGATCAAACATCGATGATAACCACATCAACAATGCCGCCAACATCTGCACCATCAACAGTTACATCAATTTCTTCTACTACATCTGAACAAATGACGCCCACTACATCATCTTCTGTTTTAACAACGACCGAATCGACACTTTCGACACAATCTATTTCTACAACAATAACAACAGAGCAGACATCTACAACAGTAGACCCAACAACCGAATCAACAACTTCGTTTGTAGGAAGCTCCACATTAGTAACAACGCCAACAGAAGCTCCAACAACAGATGCTCCAACAACAACGTTACCAATAACAACGACATCTGCAACAACATCTACAACAGACGCTTTAACAACAATAGACGATTTAACAACAACAGACGCTACAACAACGCTACCAACAACAACGACGACAGCTACAACAACCGACGCTACAACGACAATGAACTCGACTTCAATAGACGCTTCAACAACAGCCGCTCCAACAACAACGTTACCAACAACATCTACAACAGACGCTTTAACAACAACAGACGCTTTAACAACAACAGACGCTACAACAACGCTACCAACAACAACGACGACAGCTACAACAACAGACGCTACAACGACAATGACTTCGACTTCAATAGACGCTTCAACAACAGCCGCTCCAACAACAACGTTACCAACAACATCTACAACAGACGCTTTAACAACAGATGCTTTAACAACAACAGACGCTTTAACAACAACAGACGCTGCAACAACGCTACCAACAACAACGACGACAGCTACAACAACAGCCGCTCCAACAACAACGTTACCAACAACATCTACAACAATGACACCAACAATAACGATACCAACAACAACGACACCAACAACAACAACACCAACAACAACAGACGCTTTAACAACAACAGACGCTTTAACAACAACAGACGCTACAACAACGCTACCAACAACAACGACGACAGCTACAACAACAGACGCTACAACGACAATGACATCGACTTCAATAGACGCTTCAACAACAGCCGCTCCAACAACAACGTTACCAACAACTTCTACAACAACGACACCAACAATAACGATACCAACAACAACGACACCAACAACAACACCAACAACAACAACATCAACAACAACAGACGCTTTAACAACAACAGACGCTACAACAACAGAGCAATCTACTACAACGATCCTAGCCGAATCAACAATTATAGCAACAGCAACAACTACAGTGCCAACAACAACAACAGTGGCATCCGTCACCAACAGCACCGAACAACAAAGTCAACAGAGCTTTAACTTTGTAATCTCTCTGGATGTAAATGTTACCGGTGATATCTCCAATACCAGCGGAAGTGCCTACCAAAATGCAGCGCAACAAAGTCAGGCAGCTGTAAGTCATGCATTGTTTATTATAAGGTGCAGCCTACGTCAGATTTTATTTCTAGTTTGTTGTTTTATTTTTATCTAATGAAACCTGATAGAGAAAGCAAATTAAATTTGAAAAGTTGTCATGTTTTTTAGTTTAGTTTGGATTTCTAGTTAAGATTCATTGACCAATCAGAGTGATCCATATTAAGCACGTTTGGTGTATAATAAATTTTTAAAAATCAAAACAGAACATTGAATCATTGATATAAAATCGATCAAGTGGTAATAGAAGACAAACATAAAAACATGCTCATTTGAGGTACATTGTATATTTCATTTATCTCTTAGTGTCTGCAAGTTGTGTCAAAAATCTGGAAATCTAGAATTTTTGCAGAACTTTAATTTGGCGAAACATTTTTTACATTTATTTGCGACTCTTAATTTCAAGGCGTGTGCATGTTCATTCAATAGTTTATGTTGAACGGTGCATGTGAATGTCAGTTGGTATTTATAGCGAAAACTATATTATCGCGAGTTAGTGCTCAAGCGAAAAAGCGCGAAAATAAAATTCTCAGTATATTTTACTAATATTTAATATTTACAGCATCAATCGTGTTGTTTTACAGCTTAACAGCACGTATAGCAGAAGACTAGGCTCATCATTTGTAGCAGTAACAATCAACAATATTACAGTTGGAAGTTTGATCGTAGACTACACTGTCATAACGCAGGACAGCCCGGAAGCTGCGGCTAACGTCACAGAGGTTGCCAAAGACATTGCCGACGGCCGAGAAAACATAACATACGACGGACAGGAAGTCCCGACTAACTCCATCAATGTGATTGATACACAAGGAAATGCAGGTTAGGAATCAAGAACTCTGTTAGACTTTACTTTGGTCAACGAGATAGATGCTTGTAGATACTCAGTTGAGATCGTCAACAATGCTCTCTCTCTCTCTCTCTCTCTCTCTCTCTCTCTGCACACCTGATCCCTCCCTGTTGAATAATTCAAATTTCCCATAGATAACTTTATTTTTTTGCGTTCGATATCTTTTTTGTTAAGTCGGGTTCAATATTTCTTATTCATGTTGTTTTA
>JACSZP010057135.1:0-15974 GCA_016161895.1 Pinna nobilis | reverse complement strand
AAAAGTCTTAAGAATCAATAATCGTAAATTTCGAAAAATATTGTATCTGTACATGTCATAACGATTTTATAAAATACATAATAATCGCAAATTCTCTGTAGGATCAATCATCTATACTTAATATTTATTTATTATGTTTAGTTCTCTTACAATTGGTAATTTCACCTGACTTTTGATTTACAAATTGCATCTTTAAGTTTTTTGTGTTTAACTTTTGGGCAAGCCAAGAAACTAACTTTTCACAACAAGTGGATATTTCTGTACGTTACTTCATCTAAGATCCAATCTTAATTATACACCCAACACAGGCAGTTGAAATCAAACGCTTGTTTTTTGATACACAAGAACGCTTTTCAAGTTCTTAGAAGCAACAATAAAATTCAAACTTTGTAAATATTTATGAATACTTATTCTAGTCAGAATATCAGCCTTTTAATCTTTTGAACACATGTTTTAAATCTAAAGGAAATTCCAATTAATTTTATTGAGAGAGATCCAAGTAATCTCTGTAGCAATTGTCCTCTCATTTTCCTTAAATTTGTGAAAAAAGCTCTCCAAATATTTAGAGGGTTTTGTTTGAAATTTTTATGCACATCGTTTGATGAATAAACAAACCTTGTTTTAATGCGCGTATCAGTTTCGTGTGTTCCGAATAGAGTAAACGGTTTTGTATCAGAGTAGTTTGTGCTCTCTTTGAAACCGCCAGACTTGAAATCGTTTTAACTTTAAGAGTATATCGTATTTTGTAAAATGATACATCGTTACATCCCATTATTGCTAAGACAAATCTTGGTGGAAATGTATTAGATATTAGTATGTTCTTTATCATCTATGAACACGTGAATACATTTCTTACTTATTTTGGGATAAGATAAGCAGTAAGACTCAGTCTATGAAATTGTTATGTAGATCGTTGAAGCTGGACTCTAAAGTGTATTAGTTAAATGGGATACCATAGTAAATGACCTTAGACTGTTGACTCGTGATGGGTGTGACTGGTCAACAGGGGGTACTCCATGGCACCTGATCCCACTTTTAGATTTCCAGAGGTCTTTGTTTGTCCAATATCTAACAGATTAACATATTGTCTCTAGAATTTTCTATTTATTTATCTCATGAAAAAAAAAACAATTTTGTGGTTCTCTTGTTAGAGCATTCGCCCTTCTGATCGTGAAGTTGTATGTTCGAACCTGATAGTGGACTCGGATGGCTTTTTCTATTCTTCAGATGAAGTAGTTGAAACCGAGGTCTCTGTCGCAGTAGGTGAAGTAACGTTAAAGATTCCTTGCAGCTCAATGGCCATAAATCCGCACTCGGGGACATTTCCATTTAAGTGAAGGATTCTTTAAACAATCGGATACAATTACCCAACCAACCAACCAGATCTATCGTTACCACCTAATATTGTGTCTTGAGACATCATTTTCATAAAATAGTCATGATGTTTTCTTATTTATTGAATGTACACATAATAGGAGAATCCGATGTTTACTTTTCCATGGTTCCTGGTCCCACCTCTAGATTTTCAGGGATCCGTGTTTTTCCGACAGTCACCGAATTTGTATATCGTTTCCTGAATTTTCTCTAATTTTAGTAATCCTCGAGACACGAGTTCTATACAATAGTAGAATGGATCGACATGCTCTTCTTTATTGGCTTTACACGTGAAGGGAGATTGTCATTGGCATTGCCAAACGTACGGGAGATATATGAGAAAGGGAATCTTACAAGCAAATTACAGTTGAACAATGGCCGGATGATTTATGATGACTATTTAGGCAGTATCTGAGGAGTAATCAAATTAAAGCAGTCAGTGAAGGGTGTAGCGATTAGAGGGTTAAATTGTTTTCACTTCTTTTCCCGTGTAATGATAAGTGCTGGCTTGAGTGAAAAACTCGTTTTTCGAAGTCTTAATTAAAAACCAGAGTGCTTCTCACTGATTGAATTTGGCAATAAAACAAGACCGACTATCGCAAAATGCGACCAACTACTTCATTTGGGCCGAGTTAAAATTTGACAGATTCTACAATGCCAAACTAGGGACCGATTTAGGCCAGTGATAATCATCACAATTAGCAATATGTTTCATGGTCAACTCAAATGGGTTCTATGGAAATCTGGGTCACATAAGGACTTTCTAACTGATAAAATAATTACAAAATTTTATCTTAATTTTGGCAGTGATTTGTTTTACATGTAAACATTTCATTTTTTTCTAATCTCTTTTCTGATATTTCTATTGATCATTAAGTCGAGAAATATTTTAGTAAATCTACTTTCATCTGATGTTCTTCATGAATAGGTATTTTATGATGTCTAAAGTTTTCTATTAATACGAGCTAGTAGCTAGTAAAATTTTCATCACTGATGCAAAGATATACATGTATATAACAAATGAATACAAGAAACATTTTTTATTTCCAATGTTTTTTACTTCCAAAAATCTGGGGATTTTTTTTCTTTCAAAAATTACGTGAGAACAACATTCCAAGCATATTTAGAAAGTTTAACAGAGCTAACTTTAAAATCTTATCTGTTGAAACTGATGTTAAATATTGAAATAAGCCGAAATTCGTTATGTAAATTAGCTTCTCGTTGGCTAGTCATTAGGTGCATTGCGGAGCGGGCAATATAGACGTATATCTACCTGTCATTTCAGGTTCGGCTCAGACATCTGAACTCAGTTTTTGATAGATCTCTTAATTGGATTTTGACAACTTCATTTTGAGAGAAGAATCTCCTCATAAGCTTTTTATTTGTACTTTGTGTAGCTTTCATTCAAGTTTTACTCTTAATCCTTTTCTATCCAATTTGTTAAGGAGATATGTTTTGACATCCGGTCATGCGTAATCGATCTCCTGACACCATTTTGTTGACAGTGTAGATTTATTAAAGAACCCACAAGATGCTTTCATGAGATTGTACCTAAAAGTTGATGTGAATTTTATTCAATCTTGTTGCATTGGACTGTGTCTATACATTTGGTTATTTAATGTCCAAATCTGACAGTAATACTTGTTGTATGAACTGTTATTGTCGTGTTACACAATGGGTATACACCGCGTACCAGCAGGTCTTCATCGTCCGTCAGGTATCAATACCACTCGCTTGTTATTAACCACTATTCAACATCTATTCTGTCGACGACGATGTGTAGTGGTAGCTTAATCCCACATTCATACAAAACGCCAAATTCAAGTCACGGACTAGAATTCCAATCAAATATTTCATTGAGAAAATTAAAATCCAACATAAAAGTTTGAGTATTCAATTGAATCGAAGTGATACGTCGATGATATATGTTCTATAAGTTCACTATTACGGAAATATGTTCGTTTAACAAACTTTAATTCCTTTTTACATCGGATTCGTGTTTTCCCATGCTTCGCAACTGCGGTGATAAAGGGATGTATTGAAATCAGAAATTGCCAATATCAATTTCAGCAGTTCTGAATGTTGTTATTTTCCGTTTAGTTTGATAATTAAAATACAACACCTTTACCATTTACCTTTCTGAATTCTGATCAGAATTAAGTTTTTCTCAGTACAAGTTTGACCCAGAGAGGAGAGGTAAGCCTTTACGTTTTAGCTCATCTCATGCTTTTTTCCTACGATGCTACTCCCGCAAACCAGCTCAGGTATTAAATTGAATCAAGCTTTATTGTAAGATTTGATAACAGTCAGATCACAGAATAAAACGCTTGGGTAAACTTGTGGCCAACAGAGTACTCAGATGGCTAAACAGGTGTTTAAATAATTCAGAATTTCTCAAAATTTTAGGATTGGAGTTAATGGTATTACATCACTTTTAGTTAAAAGCCACGATGTACCGGAAGTAACGGGAGTGGTCATTTTATTGCCATCGCACTACGTTTTGATGACCTGTGTTATAAAATCCCCATTATCATTTTACTGTCAAATTTAACATCGACCAACGTTAAAAGGGGTCCTTAGAGTGTTTGAGGGGCCTCCGTGGCCAAGTGGTAAGCGTGTTCGACTTCCAATCGAAGGGTATGGGGTTCGATTCCAGCAGCGCTACCCCACGGTTGGCCGTCCCTGTCTTTCGGACAAAATCCGAGGTCCCGTGTCACAATAGGTGTTGGTATGTTAAAGACCCCTCCCTGATCTACGGCCAGCAGTCCCGAGCATAGGCAAAGTTTGTCGCCCTTCACAGGCACACGATGACGTCTCCATATGAGTGAAATATTCTTGAGTGGGACAATAAACAACAACACAACAACAACTAGAGTGTTTGAATGTAGCCATAGCACCTTCGGTATTTCGGGCTCGGCATACGACATGTCCGGTCCCCTGTTCTCCGTATGTCCATGAAGGTCTTAGAATTTTTACCAATGTTTGGCACTTTGGGTTTGTGAACACCGAGGGTTCTCTAACGTTTGGGCACCTGCTGTCATGGTAAAGATCCAAGTTTTGATTGTCTCATCCGAAAGACAAGAAAAGCCAGGTCCTTCCGCCAAGTGGGTTTGAACCCGTGCTCTGCTGTGTGTGAGAAGATGAAAACTTAGATGTTTTGATGATACATGTACAAATATATAAGCAAACTTAGCATACTCAAGTCTAGAGCTCCTTGAACTGTGGTTGGTTAAAAGGGACAAATATTCGGCTTCTTTCCGAGAACAACATGCTCTAGCCTCTAACATATCTTCGTTCGAAACTTATTGACATTTATATAGTAATTGATTTAAAATTTCGACTCGGACTTATTAAGAATATCTTTCGATTTTTCACAAGTAGATGTGTTTGAGAAAAGTTTTACAAGAGGAGTTGGTTGGCACATTTTTAGTAGTTATTTGTCCTGCAAAGAACAGTTCACAATATTCTCAGGAGTCCAAATAGGGCCTAACTTACGAAATTCAACAAAAGCGCAATCTGTCGAAAAAACTCTAGTATGAGAGTACCGTAAGAGGCTTCCAATGATGATGACGTATTTATACAAAAATAAAATATCAAGGCTGGGCACAATAAAGCTTAAAAATTAACTTGCTCAGGCTTAAGTAAATTCTTAAGATTCACGGTGCCCAGCCTAGAACGTGAGTTGACACAATCGTTATGACGAAATTGTACAAAAAAATTGACTCGTAGCGCGTGAGTTGACACTTTAGATCATTCGGCTGCAGAATATTGCGTTTTATTTGTAGTTTCATCTGACTCTGACAGCGAGACGGGATGTCGGTGTTTCAAAAATTGAAACGAATTATTAAGCTATGTATATATTTGATCATCAAAAATAATTTCAACCAATAAATCACATTTTGTGCGTCGTTGACGTTTTCAGCACAATTTAACATTCTAATGACAACAATATTATAATGTCAGCCGGCTACAGATATTATCTAACGAACACCGACAGGAACTTGGTATAGTCATGTGATAAAAATGTGCAAACTGTCACAAAAATTACTAGTCCGTTGATCGGCAAGGCAAGCGAGAAATTATCAAACTGGAAATACGTGTAGGTCAGGCCATTTTTATAAATTTGTGTGATACTCAGTCGCGAAGAATTTATTTCAGTATCAACAAACCAGCTCTGTTAGCTTGATAACAGCATGACCGTGTTATATCAATTCAAAATATTTCAAAGATAAATGCGTTGTGATCTTCAGCTTTTTTTCAAATTCACAGAAAATGATTCTTTCGGGTGCTTGGCAGTATTACGAATGCAATACGGAAAAGTTATGAATTTTCGTGCTCCGACTGTAAGGCCTTGGGTTTGAAACCGCACCACGTTGGCTGCCCAGTGAAAACCGAGGTCCCGTGTCGCAGTAGGCGTCGGTATGTGCCGTTCGTAGGCCAAATAGGTCGCACTTCGTCGACATTCATGGCATCTCCATATGTGACGGGTTCTGGAGAGGACCGTTATGCAACAATACAATCAACATACATGTACATACACACATACATACATACGTACCACAGTGTTTCCGATACAATCACGTGTTCTCGGATTATGTCCCAGCCAAACTACTAGATTTCATGTTTATTTTCATATCATACCGACGTTTACTTAAGTTCTTAACATATTTGCAACACTAAGTGTCCTGATTATACCAGAAGGTTAAATCAGGCAAATTAGTATATTTGTTTACTTTAGCGTAGAAAGGGCTATTTTAGCGTCCATGTTTGAACGTTGTCTGAACAAATTAAAAAAGTGCTAGGCACGTGTTCTGTACTTATTAACGAGAATTACATACCGTAAAGTACATAGGCATAACAGCAGTGAAATAGATGTTTATCCTGTAAAATAGAACATGTTTATTTATCTTAGTGATCCTGACTACGGACAAAAAACTCTTCTTAAGTAATATTCAAAGTTGAGTCAGGTACAAAATTTAATTGGCATGTATCAGAGAGAGAGAGAGAGAGAGAGAGAGAGAGAGAGAGAGAGTCTTTTTGTTATAGCAAGTTTTTTTTATCTCATCTTTCGATTTACTCCGAATTTTCCTGTTACGATAAGGAATGAATTGACATCCGAAACCGGAAGTCAAGACCTTTTTGAAAGGCATACCAGATAGCAGAAGACACAATAGGTCATAGACATACGTCAACATCCACATACAGGCAGGTGACGTGATGCCACTTACAAAGAAATTGCACAGCTGTGGCAGAATGCATGCCCATACAGCCAACGTAATTCAACTTACAAAGACGCATTTCAGAGATGCAAGCACGCTTAAAAGCGACGACATATTTTAGAGACACTATAGACAAAACATACAAATGATTAACAAAATCAAACTGTTGTGCTAAGATGAATGTGTTTTCTCTTGTCGCAACCAATTTCAAATTTTTATTTTGAATCAAGAATCTAAATCAATTTTGATGAAAGGAGAATTTGCTTGAAAACCAGAAATCACTGCGACACAGATAGGACGCAATGGGATTTACGAGCTCATTTTAGGCAAGAATATTGAATTTGCTCTCATAATACATGTGCACTTTTAAAATTGATCTCAAGATCGTGTAGTGATTTAACGTTACATTTGAAATTTTTTATCGAAATGGGTTCTTCAATATCTCCGAAGGGCACGTTTTTGACGAGTTTTCTCCTATGAGATTTTATCACTTTTTATTTGTTTGGAATTTTAACTCAACAAATCGAAAACGGATAGTAAAGTTTGAAAATTAATATCGTTCAGAATAAATCAAGTACCTATACAGGTGCGCCCCTTCAAGGCACTGTGTCAAGGGCTTCCGAATGAATAAATCAATCTGATTTAATAACCGATTTCACATTCTGTCAATTTCCAGATCGGTTTCTATTTTTGTAAACTGTATTTCTTTAAGGGCACTTATGGCATGACAAAATGTACTCTATACTTTACATATTTGAATTGGTTTTCTTAATCATGTGTCGTATACGGCCAAAAAAAAATCTAAATTGTAAAAATTTTAATTGACTAAAATTTCAATTGATGAGTCATCGGAATCCTTATATCTATGGCTTTATATATGTATAATATCTATTGAATAAAAACCTCGGAACAACTTACAAATAATTTTGCATTTCCGGTTTCATAGGTGGATTTCCCTTTGGTGTTTTAATTTTTGGTAACTTTTTAATTTATTTTCCAATTATGATTATATTATATTTTCAGAATATCTTTCAAGATCAAAGTCACCGCATAATGAAATCGGTGGCCTCTTTCATGTGGTTTCAGTAAATTCTGTTCCTTTCATGTGTGCTATGCATTTTTTATACACTTTGGTTTCTGCTGTACCAATGAATTGTTTTCTGGTTGACCGATGAGAGACAGAAAATGATATTGCATATTTACCTCCCGTAGCTTTTACATGAGGTAGCGCTGTACGCCTCTTGTTCATATACACGATGCGGTTTTCTGGGGGGAGTAAAGACAATAGCGCTCTTCTGTCTACCGCCCTGTTATGAATGAATTTATAATACAGATATTACCTCAAAGTAATATGTATTTTGACATGAATGAAGTTGTACATGTTGTTAGCAAATCCTTCAGTGGACCACCTGCATCCATAAACTGCACCTACAACAGATGTTATTCATTTTTATACTTTAAAATGTGCCCTTTGTGAAAATACAAAGTTTCATTACATAAAGAATTATGTATTATGAATTTAGATTATTACTGTAAACCACACTACATGTAGTCTTCTAGGCGAGTGTTACTATGCAGATATACAATCACTCATAATTGCTGATAAAGACATTGGAAGCATGAAATCATATTTCAGTTTAACACCCCGCAATTTTTTTAGCATTGCACACGTGCAGAGAAAATCTGACTGGATGTCACTTGTCACCAACTGAAAAGAAACTTAATTTTAGGACAACACAGAGACAATGTAATAATTATGTAACATTTTTAATTAATCAAGTTTACTTATTAGTCATCCTCATCTTTGAATAGTGGTTCCAGGAGACCAAATATTTTTTTTCGCAGAAACGGCAGAAACTGCGTGGCGACCCGATAGTTAATAAAGTTTAAAAACCGCCCAGTATATTCTTCTGTGTCAGTAAATCATGAGATTCCCCAAATATTAAAAGTTGCAAAATACTAAAATCATATAGAGTGCATACACTTCTATACATTATTTCCAAATGAAAATACACGGCATTTTTGATCGGCAGGGCCTTGTTCTCCAACGAACAGGCGATGGCGCCGCTACATTTAAATCGACGTAACTGCGCTATAACGTGATGTTAAATTACATTGCAGATAATTTCTTCATTGTGAATTAACATTTTCTTGATTGGAGTTGAGGTTCGCCGACATAATTATAGAGGACAAAATTTCCTGTGTAGTTTTGCGGTAGACTGGGCTTTCGTCCTCTTCGATATTGGAGGCTTGAAGGTTCCGAGTTCGGCTGAGGCATGACGGTCTTTTTCTTTTTCATTTTTTAACGATAGTGAAACCGAGGTTTCTTGTTCAGTATTACATCGGTATATCAAGTATCCTTCACTGCATAGGATTCATCACATTCAAAATACATGTACCTTACTTTTCATTACTTCAATTATAATTTTCTTCTATCACCCATAAGGTTTTACGTGATGGTTTGAACAGATAGGTACATACCGTGCCCGATTCTTAAATACCCCTACATAAGGAGCTTAATGTCAGGTTATTTGTCTGCAATTCAGCTATTATTTGTAAAATGTATGACCTGCGAAAATGTCACTCTAAATACTGCATCAACATATGTTATGTCTTCATAACTACAGTTAAAGGAGATTACAAAGGGCACAGAAGAATAAGACCATTGCGACATTTATCAATACAACGAAGTAAATGTACTATAAAAAAAAGTACGATTGAGCGCCCCGTCTGTGTCGGATTCCATAAAAACCCCATTAGTAAATTCGCACACGGTTGACTGAAAAAACAACACACACTTTATTGACGTGTTCAAGTGAAAATATTACTTAAGATTAATTACTGGATATTGTTAACGGATTAAAATGTCTGTCCAGAATTATCTAACGTAAGGCCAAGGATATAATGTAGACTGTTTAGTGATATACCGATCTATCAATACTTTTAATCAATCAATCAATTGGTTGGTTGTATTGTTTTTTAACGCCCTATTCAGGATTCTTTCATTTACATGGAGACGGCACCATATGCGGGTGATGGACTTTAAATTTTGTATACACTTGGTAATCATGGCCAATCGTATACGTATATGCACAAAAAATTCAATTTATCTTACAGACTTAATCCAATCTCAAGTATATTGTTTTCGACCATTTCGACCTTCCCTCCCGATTTTAAAGGAATCATTTCCATCATTTGTAGAATGAAGTTTTAATATAAGGACGCACCGTTTATATGAGATTATATGTATTCATACGAAAATGTCAAGTAACCTTTTCACATATTGTTACTAGATGTTAGAATGATCACAAACTCTACCAAATACATTAAATTTTGCAATATCGACTTCAGTCGCCGTAGTGTCAAAATGTCCAAACTGTGTCAATTTCAAAGACAAAATTCAATTTGTACATGTATGGTTCGGAAAAGTTAGCATCACTTTCACATTTCACTGAACCCCAACGGAATCCGGCGAGGGCCAAGTTTCTTTTATAATTCTCCAAAGTGAAAATGTTTTAATTTGATCCAGCGTCACTGAGAAAATTGTATCATTTAAGCTTTAATTCTCGTCTGTTTAATGGCGAACGGAGTGAAGTTTTGCATCCACTGTCATTGAAGCAACCATTTTTTCACTCATTTTTTAAAATCATTTTCATCCATTTTTTCGCCTCTAAGGTATATGCAGGATTACCAATTATTGCACGTTTTAAAAAAGTGGGATGGGCTCTAATTAACAGGTGCTTTCAACACAAAATTTCTCCCGAGGCCTAAATCGTAAATTGGACTTATCCTAGCAAAAGAGAAAGAGAAATAAAACCCCCAAAACGAATTAGATTCTGTCTGCTTACCGACCAAAAGAACATTTCTTACACAACAAACACCTATCACACCACCAAGAAGGATTTTATTCTTTAACCCGTAATCCGGAGATTAACTAATAATGGTGCTTATAAGGAATTATAAAGCACTTGAACACCCCTTGAATTGGAGTGTTAAAAATGAAAATATTATTGCGGTTATTATTAAGTATATTATGGCATTTTTGTTAAATAAAAACAAAGAGAAACAAAGTCAAGGATTACTACTTTCCTATGATTTGCTCACGCCGAACGCCAACTGTAATCTAATTCAATCTGCCGTATCGTGTGAAACTACACCTAGGCTCTCCCCACTTGTGTCAAGATAAAAATCTTAATATTGTGATTAAGAATTAAGCAAAGGAAGGTAAAACGCGAAACACTTAATTCAGAAGTAACCGCTGATAACCTAATTAAAAGCTAATTTGAAATTATTCGTAATCGTCAATGGATTATACCAACCGGAAGTTATCTGGCTCTACGCCTGCTGAGCGATATTCAGAATAAGGTAGGGGAATCTTTTGTAAATTATCTATGTTTTTGTCTTTCCTTGATTGCATGGCGAGAAGAAAGTCTATGATATAGAAATGGGATTCGATTAAGATTTAGCGACGATTATGTTTCATTAGAGAACAACTCGTATTAGCTTTTAAACAACGTGTTTTTTTTTTCGTTGAAACATATTTTTACCATATCTTTAGTTAGTATATGGCTTACGAAATATACTGTCGAAATAATAATTCAAGTAGATTTCTGTTTCTGAATTCGAAAAAGTTTATTTCTAAGACGATATAGCCAAAATCATTTTTCTAGACTTTCGAAAATTTCAATCCAAATGAAATAAGTACATTGCAGTAATTTTAATTTGAATTTTAACCATAAACACGAGTATGTTTTCCTAGACTGCGCAATGTTCTTTCTGATCTATCTTATATTTCATCAAATAAAATATTCAGCAAAAGTAGTCACATTAAATTATCTATTTTGATAAAATAAGATAAATCAGGATGGGCAATTGTTTTATTTATCAGATTAATTCAATTTTAATTATAATTCGAATTATTCGGATTTAGAAATAAAAAAAACATAAGCTCATTTCTGCGCGACTTATGTAGATTTTTTTTTCAGGCAAATTTCAGCCCAAAAATATGGATTTGTCATCAGGAATTTTTCTCCATTTTTAAAAAAGGAAATTGCACTGATCGACCGACGATTGAATGACGTAGTATTTTAATGATGAAAACATGTTTTATTGTAAGGATGTGGGATAGTTCGATCTCATCATATATTTTGATCAAATGTGAAAGTAATTCATATGTACTTCTGAAAATAATATCATAGAATTATCCTCGAAATATATATACATGTACTAAAAATTCAGATATTCATGGACTGGTAATTTTATGAGAAACATAGAGAAATATTGATGGAAGTGATATTAATTTCATACACTTTCTCGGTATCAATTTAAATTGCGTGAGTTCCCGGAAATCCGGTAACTTATAATAACTTCAAAACCAAGAACGTTTAGGTTGATAGAAGGTTTATCGGGATTTCATATTTTCAACAGTTCAACTTATTTTGTTTTTCTTAATAGACAACGGTAAAAGAAAAACAAAATTTAAAAGGATTTCTAAGCATATCTGCGTTGTAAAAACGAGTAAAACTGCCAAAAATCACCACCATTTATAAAAAAAAAAACTTTTTTATGATAGCAATATCAAATCAACGCATAAAATATTCAGGAACTATTTTTGTCAGTCGGCACTTTACACTATGATTGTGCAGAAGATAGGTTCCCAGGAAGATGTAAAAAAACATAAGTGGCACGCGCTCTCGCGATGTACCTAGAGATAGCATATGCTGTTTTCTGCATTCATCAAAGACTTATTTGCAGATACATGGGGAAAAATCGCCACTCATTTGAGGTTTTGCGATCTGTTGTGTTTTCGTGTTGTAGATCTCATAGACTACGTGCTCGATAATAATTCCTAGCAGGCATCAAACTGTGGACCTCAAAGGACGGGTATTAGCCAAAGTACGTGTCAAACAATAAGATAAAGACATAACAGAATAAAGAGAACATTCGGAACGTGTGAGGGAATTCTATCTCCTTTGTGCCTGTGGTATGCATCTAGGTCGACATTTGCCCTATCGCCTCCAAAATGTCCAAGCAAAACGACGTTAGCCAAATTATATCCAGGTTTGGTGCCGAACAAAATATACAGTCTAACCTTCCTTAGTGGCCCACTGAATTAAAGAAATGCATTAGACCCGTCTTATGTGACCTCATGTATGTTTCCCACAGTGGGTTTTATCTTATACAAATCACCTGAATTAAGAGACAACCTGCCCTATGTGACCATATTTGCATCTTCTTTTGGACGGTCTCAAAAGACAGGTTTGCCTGTACTTAGTACTCAGCTAGGTCATTTACCCTGAGACCTTACTTGCTTATTTATTCTTTCCTTTATTAAGAACGGGTATTTTTTGCCTCAGACATTCAAGTTCATCTGACTCATAAGATTATTTTAATAATGTCTCGTATCTGCGTAACGAATTACAGTCGTCGTAATCCGGCAAAGAAAAAAAGGTGTATTTAGTGTATTTATTGTAATCGTAGATTGCATTAACTGACAACTTTCGTATACTCCTCCTGTCTGGTTTGGGAATTATAATGATACGTGACACGTTTTCCTCATTTTTTTTTGTTGGGACTGTGCTTAACGACTCAGCCAATCGCTCACAGATAATCCCCACCAGAACTCGTTCATATGATGGGATGAAGTTTAATATAGGCTAGACTTAATATACCGACGAAGATCTTTTTCCTCTTAAATCTCACTTAGGAGCACTTGAACATAAATGCAGCCTTGAACATTTCTGTAGTATTAACACGAACACCGCAAACCGGTGGTTTTCGTTAAAGGTCTCCACAATACATTTGCACGGGACGTCCACACTGTTGATACTTGATTCATCTTCAGTTATTGTAACCCAAACAACCAATCAGCGCGTGCCGTTTTAACGTCTGCTCTTAACTTACTCTCGGCTGCCTCTGTCTATCAATCAAGATTTTTTTCTCAACATCTTGGTTTCTGATCATTTTCCCGTAATGAAAAGAGGATATGTTAAAAACTATGGAGTACATATTTCTGTTGCAACGTGTTGTTCAGTTGCTTAAATTGTCGTGCGCTAACATTATAAGAAAGTAATTAATTCAACATGTAGTGTGAGTTTACCATAGGATATCCTGGAATTTTCTTTTTGATTATTTTACATTGAGTTTTTTTTTTAATTAATCGTGTGCAAGTATGCTGATATGAAATATGACTGTGTCAATTTTTTCCACAGACCCACCGGAGGCTTTCGTGTGACATGCAAAAATGGCGCAATTACATGCGAAATGGAAGGTGACTTTTTATTTGCTACTTGGATTTATCCGTGCTTTGGTGGTTTCCGGACTCGGTGATATTTGGTGGTAAGTTCAGCTTTTCCATATTTAATTTCAGGAACGATACTTCATATCTACAAACCAATCAAAATTTCATTTTCAAACACCTGAGTTTCGCAGCTGATATCATTTGAAATGAAACGGATAAAACCTTATGTACCAGAAGAGTACAAATTTGACAATTGTTCTGTCTTATGAGAGCTTTTATTATTTCTATATGTTAATTTTTGGATAAAAATGTATGTTAATCAAAGTAGGCAAAGTTTCCATTTCTATTTTACCACCTGGGCAGTTTACTACATCTTTTTTCAATAAATATATTTGTTTTGTAAAATGGAATGAATGTCATCGAAAAAGAATGAACTCGTAAAATGTACAGGGACGGTGCTCGTAAATTTCTGTTTGCCTTTTAAACTGTTTCATCGACTCTTATTCATAGCTTTAACATTTTTTGTTTTCTTTCATAACTGCGGTAGGAATGCGCATGTACAACCCAGGAAAATTAGCATTTTACACATCAGTAAAAGTGTGTTCTAACTTTTCAAATGTCGAATTTTTATGACACTCACTAAACATAGAGTTTTTTTCCTCGAGTGTTTAATTTACGAATGACTCTGAGGTTTTGAGCGTGTTAAGTTTTTTATTCAAAGTAAATCCATTATGAGCCTATGTAAACAGTAAGATGCACTTGAAAAGTATTGACGTGCAGACTGTCAAAATTTAAGCAATAGGTGACTTTTAACCTAAATCAAACACTCCCGACGCGAAAAGAATGTACAAATATATAGAGAATTATGTAAATCGAAAAAATGCCAAAATACACTATCATTAAGATGATCTGCCCAAACTTCATGTTAGCCTACCTATGCATAACAGTTTCAGTCTAATCCTGATATTGAATTTCGGGGTCTACTACGGGTGAATTTACCCCTGTTTACACCTAGATTAATCTGCTGTAGTTCTATAAAAGATAAAAACTACTGATAATGCCGCCACAAGACGAAAACAAATATAACGATTTACGTGTGAGTAACTTTTAAATACCCGCCAACGGTGCGGGGAATCTGGCCTTCGATATTTTTAGTCTTATGAATGAAATACGATCAACAATGCACCATTTTCTTTTTGTGTGCACGTGTATATTTTGCGTTCCCCATTCTACGTGAATGAAGTATGAAGTGTCGGTCAAATTCTTCCAGTTCGTGTCTCGTTCCCAGTTACATAATCTCCTAGCTTGGAGAATTCTCCATTTATCAAGTTCTGTTTACTGCAAATTTTCAGAAATGTCCCATGTGACAGAGAAATGTTAGACTCTTTTTCACACCAGCTAAAGGTATTTTTGGATGTTTAGTTTCTTTTTAACACGCGTTAGAACACAAATATAGGACACCATTTTGGAGTTGGATTTAGACAACCTAATTCTGGGATGCTATGAGTTATGTAGGCTATATATAAAGCATCAACTTCACTCAAACCACAATACATGTACTCATGAGACACACATGCAATGTATATATATATCATGCTGTGTCTGTCTCTCTTTGTGTAAATACGTTACTTTCAAACAGAAATATACCAAAATTAAGCTTATTCTCAATTAATTTTGCATTACTATTTGCTAAATTGATGGAGAAACAACTACATAGGCATATATTACATCGAATAAATTTACGTTTATTTCCGACTTTAATATTTCTAACTCATTTCATACTTATTTTCTCTTTCAAAGGAATCTTGGAATGTCTTCTCGTTTTGACAATTGGAGAAATCCACATTTATATATCGTCGGCGCACAGCCCATGTGTACACAGTTAACTGGACTATCACCCGGGCAGATTCGCGTGTGCCAAATTTATACTGATCATATGCCCAGCGTCGGGAGAGGCGCCCAAGTCGGAATCATGGAGTGCCAATGGCAATTTAGAAACAGAAGATGGAATTGCTCGACCATAGAGGGCGATTCATCTGTATTTGGTCCAATTTTAAATATAGGTTGGTACAAGTTTTGTTTTTTTAACACAACCCACATGCAAGCATATATATATATATAAGATTATGTTCCACGCTTCT
>JACSZP010057102.1:0-11596 GCA_016161895.1 Pinna nobilis | reverse complement strand
ATATATATACATGTAATTCATAACTCAGAATTGCTGAGACAGCATTTTAAAATACGCACGTTACATGAAATGTCACACACGAGTAAAGTTGTAGATCAATTTTATGCAAATGCAATATAAACCACAAACTCTGCATACCGATAGTTGTGAGAACTTTATAACCACAGCTAGTATTACTCACTGAACTGAAAAAGAAATCCATCGATCTTTGAATATATCCCTCTACATTATTGATAAAGATATAATTTCTCGAATAATGAGTAAGTATTCTACCAACAGCTATTTATGGCAATTAAAAGTATCACATGTAGACAACAGTGTTGTGAAGAGCTAATTGATGATTAAGATATTTTACTTCCCTATGATCATCGCGCATAGCTATACGAACCAGTATTGCAAAAATGGTCATTTTCATTTCGCATAGTTATCGTAAAATCTTAAAAGTATAGAATCAGAAGCCTAGAAGCCCTCGACCTATGTGTTTCCCAACGAATTGATGATAAGAGTTGGAGGTATGTATTATTTTCTCTAGTTGTATTGGTATTATCTGCTACTTTAAAATATCACTTTGGTCACATATTGCATGATGCAGGCTCAGTGTATAGATTTGTACTAGGGTAAGTCTTGTGCGAATTCAGTTCAGGATGTTGTAATGAAATGCAGAGTGAGATCTTTCATAAAACTGCGTCAGTCCTTGACACAGAATTTGTTGTTTTTACTGTCTCATCGCATGGAGTCATTAGATATCTTTATATTTATTCAAATTCTTAGCTGATATGCATGGATTGATGTGTACTGTTCGGTAAATTCTTCAGTATTGGTAAGGTTGAATAGACTTTACAAAACAGAATATATAAAATCTATGCAATTTATGAACATTTGAATGTAGGACGGCTAATTGTGCCATATTAAGGACACCTTTTTTAAGTTCAGATGTATTAGGAATACTATCAAATATGATTTATATACAAATGTTATTTTCCGTTTGATGGATTACGTCGAATAGAGGAAGGATTTTGTTGTGCATTGAGCTGAATTATACAAGGAAGCGAAATATATGCAATCATTCGGTTTGAGAAGATCGTGATTTGTAGTCTAAGATATTAAAATTCCTTCCTTTGCGAAACTGTTTACAGACAACATTTAATGTGCAAAATTACAGTTCTCCGTCTGCTTGTTAATTCATATATCATTTCTAGACTTATGTGAACAACAAATGATACTTAAAATGATGAAAATATTCACCAAAAAGAATCTCAGTTCTTGTCAAAAGGAAGGAAATATGAATCGTAGACAAGGAGGTGTATACTGATGTCAGTTGCGTGATTTGATAGGTGTATTATTCTGACTGTGTATATTTGTGCATTGATTCCGAGTGAGTTGTTAAAGGCTTCAACAAAATCCATTCATATTATTTCATTGTGCAATCTGCCTTTCGTACACTTGTACCGACGGTTAAATATTAGTACGTTTAAGTCATAGAGGAAGCAGATAGAGTTATTATCCGTCTATCTTAGTACAGGAATATAAAGGAAGAAAAAGCAAGGTATGTAAAATACGAGGTTATTGATATCTTTAATGTTTAGGGAGAAATTGTAAAAATATTTGTTTAATTAGGGTGTCTTGGAGGACATAGAGGTCCCCCCAATTTCTCTTCAAATTTCTCAAAATGCGCACCATATGAACTCAAATCAAATTTGATCTGCAAAGCCTATGCTATATCGCATGAAGTTTCAATGAAACCCGATAGAAAGGTCGCATCACATGGCGTCTGACCAATCGAATTTTAAAGTATAAGAAATTGAAGGTACATCCGTCAATGTGAGTATTCAATGGTCACGAGAGATTCCGAAAGGGGTCATTGGATTTGACCTCACCGTAGGGCTTCAAGGAATATAACACATCATCAGAGTTGCATCAGGTTTTCGTGAGGCAGGACACAGAAATTATGCACATTGAAGATCAAACTTTAGCGAGATTTTGAAATTGCTTTGCTCAGTTTTATGAATATGTTAACTGCAACATGATAAAATGGGTTTTGAGTAGACATTCTTGTCATTTTCAGATGGCGACCATCAAGGCTGGGGAAGCATTATTTCGATATGAGCCAAGTTTACACAGATGTGTTTCGACCTTGACCCACATAAGCAGCGTCAGGTCCAGTCACTCCGTCCGTCCGGTGAATGAAGTACCTGGTCCTACAAGAACAGAGGCATTTCTACATTTTTTCCCATTTAGTAAATAATGTATTTGAGGACTTCTTGACTTCTTTGCTATTTATCTAACTCACCACTGTGGGATTTTTGTAAAACACGTCACTGAAAAAAAAAATATCGCCTGTATGTGTTGTTAATAAGTCAATTGTTAAGATATAGTTTAAGAAGGTAACAAATACATATGAAGTTCATGTAAAGTCGAATGTGTTGTGACAACCGTCAAAAAGTATACAGGCACGGGACAAATGAAAAACTGTCTTATTAGTATAACAGTTCTATTATGCAGATATTGCATCGTTCTTGTAGATATTCCATTTAAAATCTTCTATTGACAAAAAAACAACAACAAACAAACAAACAAAAACAAAATGAACGGAACCCGTGTTAGATATAATTTAATGTACAGAAGAAATTCACTTAAGTAATAAAATAGCAATGCAAGAATCAACAAGAAAATAAATGAAGGTTGGGATAAGAGACGACATTAGGTATTAAATTATTATGACATACTAAATCAGATTCTGCAATCTAGCAGTTACAGATAATTTACCATGAAGTAAAATGTTCATTTATTTATGTTCATATCTACTATAATTCACGACTATCGTTATCTGAATTGAGGAACCTCTCTCCCATATTTCATAGGTTTTCTTGAAACGGAACTTAGAAGTGCACTGCACTGCAGTGCAGCCTTGCGGCTAAAAAAACGCATGTACTTGCTATACGTGTCAATGACTGAGAAAGTGAAAGTGATTTTGCACATGTAACCGACTTATGGAATGGTAATTTGTGTCGATTCGTTTTTTAGAATAAGAACGACTTGGTTAAAAACGACAAAAAACTGAATGCATATAATCTAACAAAAAGAAATGGAGTGTTATATGACGCCTGTGGGGGTGAATGCAAAGCTAGTCAGTGCTTGTAGCTGAGGGAAAACATCATTCTAACAACTTATTATATATATTTTTTGTAGTAATCACTCTCTGGGCAATGGCTCGAAAAGTCACGAAACGCATTTTACACACAGGGTTTTTTTTTCTATTACATTAAGACGATGTCAATTCTTAATCTGGAAACCTCAGTGTAAATAAAATTGCTGAATAACGTCCCTGTGTGATTAATGCATTCTTAAATGTCTTGCACTGTGTGTCCTTTAATATAAAAGTTAAATGTTGTGTATGACTATAAATGCAAACGCCAAAAAGTGCAGAACGCTTGGTATCGTCACGATAAACAATATGGGCTCCCCCTCTTGAGGATATCAGATGACATTCTCGAGCATGACAATTTAAAGTGAATGCACTTCACTTATTAGATCAGAAACTTAACTAAACTCGTGGGGTTTATTGGCACATATGAAATGGGTGTGGAATACCAAAATGAGGCGCTGGATCCTATTGGACACCTAGCCCCATCCCGTTAGGGAGTTGCAATTGTTTTCCGCATTGAGAACATTATTAGTTCCAACTTGTCAAATTCTGTAGGACTTTCGAATATTCATCAGTACTTCAGTTTTAGAGGAAAAAGTTGATCATGGCACCAGTCACATGAAATGTTATTTATTTTGTAGTTCGATTGTCCTAACTATTGTTGGTTGGTTAGTTTTGATGTTTAACGTCCCATTCAAGAATCTTTCACTCATAAGGAGACGTCACCGTGTGCTGGTGAAGGGCTACAAATTTTGCCTATGCTTAGAACTGCTGGTCGTAGAGCAGGGAGAGATCTTTAACGTGCCAACCCCTGCTGTGACACGGAACCTCGGTTTTTACTGTCTTCCTAACTAATGTGGCAAGGATTCATTTCTTATACAAATGTATAATTCACTTCAATTAAACCATTGATTTACGATGGACATGGCCGGTCATCAGGTGATGCTTACTCATCTATTGCACCAGATCTCACCCCATATTCTCAGAGGTTCATATCTGTCCAGGGCCAGAAATCACCAGAAAAACTCGAGCTCAAACTCAGTGCTCACCTCAAGTGTTTTTCCTTATTTTTGAACTAATTACAGGTAAATAAGATGTAAAATACTTTTTAACCTGTGTATTGATATCATAACATTCAAATATTAGTAATAGTTTCTATCAAATCAGCAACCAGTAGCCAGAATTATTGAAAAAGACATTGAGTATGATACTCAAGATTTGAGTATATGCTCAAATCTTTTTTGGACCTGATTAATTAAATACCAAGGAGAAACACAAAATGTCACTGATATATGATTAGTATGATGTAAATATACACGTTGAATTGCATTTAACTCTGAATTTACATGTATTTAGTTCAAAAATTAGGAAAAACAGTTGAACTGAGTATTGAGATTGGGCTTGAATTTTTCTGGTGATTTCGGGCCCTGTATTCACCAGCTTTGTTTACATATCGTCTCGTGTCTACAAGTATATTGAAATCTTGCTTAATTCAAAATGATTTTAAATATACGGTTATATAAGTTTATTACTATTCAACCCACATATTTTGAGGACCCTGTTTATTTGAAAGAAAAATTCATCCTCCCGTGGTTTCAATATATCCGGGTTTGAATGAATATAAATCTTACATTTAAACTATTCTATTTCAGCTGAAGACAAAATGAACAACATGCACTTATATTTCCGACACTTACACGAAAAGTATGGAAAAATCGCCAAGGTAGACAGAGGCCGTCAACATGTCGTGTTTCTCTTTGATCCGGAGTATATCAACAAAGTATTTATGAATGAGGGGAAATATCCAGAAAGGTTCAGCGTGCCACTTATGGAGGCGTATCAACAGCGGACAAAGAAATGTTTATTCAACACCTTGTAAGTGAGTGAATGCTAATCACGCAGAAACACAAAACATCCACACGCACAGACAGAGGTATATTCGTAAATATCTCGATAATATGTTGTTACACCCCTCTGTTTGCAGAGACAGAAATGTTCGAGAAGCGATGATTAAATATTTCCTTTGAAAAGTTCTTTAGGATTTTCAATTCCAAAAGAAGTATTGAAAATGTTATACCCAATGACACTGAGAAGATCACTCGTATATGATAATTTTTTCAAAAGCTCAGAATATCTGTTACATAATAGAGGCTACAATACTTAATTACGCGATATTTAGTATCAACACAGAAGTACATCATGACGTTAGAGAGTCAATATGACTCCGCGTTCCAGATTATAAACATGTATATGAATTGTAGATTCGAGCCTGTTCTGATAATGGCCGGCTTTCCTTTCTTCGGGCGAGACAGAAAAAGACCGAGGTCCTGTATCACAGTATATGTTTAGTCGTTAAAGAACCATACTACTCATTTGTCGAAAGTGCAAAGCATAGGTCAATATCTGTGGCACTTCAGCGCCATACGGTGACATCTCCATACATGTGTGTGGCGCTAAACAGCAATGAGCAAAGAATATTCAACACTCGAAGTCGTATAAGATAGCACAGGTTGAAGTATGACAACAACAACAACAACATCGAGAGCAACAAAGGGGAATCTCAAACGGGATAGTACTAGACTGGAAAAGGAAGTGTTTTCTTCTGAATACTACAATGCTGTTGCAATTGTTAGGAGAGTAGTCGTAATGTCGTACTAAAAGTCAGTTTTGAACTTAACATGTTATTTTTTTATGTAGTATCTAGAGATATTGTTGAGAGGTTGACTTTCCATTGATTATTTCTTATTTGATATTGATGATTCACTATTTAAGACAGGGAGAGGACTGGTATGCTATCAGAGCCCCGGTACAAGAGAAAATAAAACCGGTATCCGTCGCTACATACGTCCCTATCCAAGGAAAATGTGCAGACGACCTTGTCACGTGGCTATGGCTGAACCACAAACAGGGCGCCATCCATATAAAAGAACCAATAATGAGATATGTTGTAGATGGTAAGACACGTGGTATAAACATAATTCAATTATGACTCCCCTGGTCAAGAGTTACAAATAAATATTCTTTTATTACATAGCTAAGTTGGCAATACAATGTTTTATTGTTGAATCTGTACGGGATTCAAGAAAATGTCTGTAATTTTTATGCAAATACTCCGTATACCTCACTTAAGAAACCTTCTCTGTGATAACAGTCTTTTGAATTAGGTAATCGGTTGTCTTGATAGCGAGAATCCACTTTTCGTGTCGATTTTCATGCATGTTATAGCACATGTCTAGTCATTGTGCATGCTATTGTACAGTAAAATGTGATCTCAATTCAACACTGGAATATTTATTAATACCTGTATATATCAATATCCATTGTCTAGATAAAGAAACAGAATAAATTACCAAAATAGTGTTCACAAATCAAAATGATGATCAATAAACAAAATACAGTAAAACTTGGATAAGTCGAGATTCATCGGGCCGTTTGAAAAAAAGATATTGGGACTTCGGCTGTTGAGTTTCTTTATTGTATTACGTGTTTCTCCGCTGGTGTTGCCACCCCGTTTCCTTGCACGCACAAGTGTAATGCAGAAGATACTTTTAATTTGCGTACACCGCAATTCCAATCCGCGACGCAGGAGTTAGCAAAATTGGGGTAGGAATGCGGAGAACTCTCATACTAGTACCATGTTCTAAGCTTTTGAATTTACCAGGTGGGTGGTCAGTACAAAAGTTAGAAGATGACAACTAGTTGTCATGTTCTAACATTTGCATTGACCACCCACTTGGTAAATTCAAAAGTTAGAACATGACACTAGTACATGTACATGCAAATCTATAAGATCGACTTATTTGTAGAGATTTCCATTGTTTTTATTGAGACGTGACTAAAATGTATTGGAAACAACGGGAAATTTGACTCATAAAATTCAAGGCATGGGTAGTATTCTAATAAAATAATATACAAAAATAATTCGGAACTTTGAGAAAAGATCGACAGAGCGAGAAATTAGAGTCATTGAAGTTCTACTCATTGAAGTTTTACTGTAATTGATAAACATATAAATTCTTATCTTTACAGCCAATACAGTGTTATGTTTCAACAGGACACTTGGTTTTATTGACGCCACATATTCTAAGAAGGATAGAAAACAAGATGTACTCCTTGAAAAAATATCTGAGATATTTACCTTAATACCGAAAAGTATCTACACCTTTCCATTGTTTCGTTATATGCGAACTCCTATGTACTACAGATTCGAATCAGCAATGAACCACGTCCTGGGGTATGAATTTTATTCTATACAAGGAAACTTGTCATAGACATTTACTTGTGTTTCCCATTGTTGTATATAGTTTTACCTATCTCTTTTAAACATCCAAATTAGTGAGAAGGGTTCAGTCTTATTCCATTCGCTTCTATGTTACCAACCTTACAGATTGTGGTTATAAATAATTCTCTGATCTGTTCAGTAGGTGAACAGCGTAAGTATTATGTATTTTAACTGATTGCTGTCCTATTATTTATTTCAAAATTCACGGATGACGGGATGAAAATCAACATCGATAATTAATTGATGGTTTGAATGTTTACATACAGGTAAAAAAACATGGCGTTTACCAACAATGCGTCTATCACACAGACTGAAGTTTATCAGTTATATAGTTCCCACAATATAATGCTGAACACACTCGTAAGTCAGCATACTATATGGATTGACAAGATGAATTTGAAATCAGAACTCTGATGACGGACATACATATGTATGGTATGGTAGCGTTGTTTAACGTCCCACTCAATAATATTTCACTCATATGAAGACGTCACCGTGTGCAGGTGAAGGGCTACAAATTTTGCCTATGCCCGGCACTGCTGGCCATAGAGTAGGGAGGGTTCTTTAACGTGCCAACACCTACTGTGACACGGGACCTCGGTTTTTACTGTCTCATCTGAAAGACAGGGACGGCCAAACGCGGAGTGGCGCTACGCGGCTCGAACCTGGATCTTCCGATTCGCAATCGAACACGCTAACCACTCGGCCACGGAGGCCCCACATACATATGTACTATGCCAGATTAGACTTGATATAAGATGCTTGAAAAATAAAAGAAGAATATGTCAGTATCTTGTGGGATTATTTTCTATGACATGTCTTATTATCTGAAAAAGGCATACTGTTCTCGGCCTTGAAATGAGATATATGTATCTTATTCTGTACATGTGAACCTTAAAAATGTATGTTAAGGAGTAGTCTAATCTACAGTTGATTCATATGTGAATCTGTTCGATTTACATTGTATAAGCATATTATACATGCGAATTGCACTTGACCGAGAGTCCCAAAGACCTTACGTTAACAAACTTGAGTTCAGATGACATTTTCAATGCTGGACGATTATCCATGCGTGACAGAGAATATAGTAAAGCACATTACTGTTATTACATTTCAGTACATTTGAGGGATATATTAAAGAAGAAATGGAAAAGCTAAACTCTGATGAGATTAAAAATGATGGCACAAACCTACTACATCAATTGCTCATAGACAAAAGATTATCTCTTGAACATGTAGTCACAGTTATGTGTGCAGTTCTATTTGGTGGAGTAGAAATGGTGAGTAAATATAAAATGACACTATGATAAACATGAAGCCGAACTCAGGTACGATGAAAACGAGGGAGGACGAACAGGGTTTTCAAAAATAATTGGGTTAACGTTGTAATAAAGAAATTTAGCCTAGACATTAAAACCATTTCAGATTAAGAACTAGATCTCAAATATGCAATTAAAATTAATATTATGATAATTCTTTTGTCTTTACATGATTATCTATTCCCTTAGATGAGAAAAAGGTTCCCATGGTGCGTGTACAGTATGGTCCCTATATGCTTAGTTGTTTTGAGTATGGTGCATTCGCCCTAATTCATTGCCTTACCCCAAATAATTATTATTTTTCTTGAATACGGAGTGAAGTACATAGTGAACCATAACACTTTTCAAAATGAGGCACAGGAACCGTATCTAAATGGCCACAATGTTCCTCGAGTTGCCATCTGTACAAGTTCTTAATAAGTCATGTCTATTTTACCAACTGGATTCGGACCCATAACTCTTTTAAAGTATTTCATATACTCTATACGTTTTGATGAAAAACACACGCAAACAATAAAATGTCCAACCTAAATATACGTTTATTTTACCAAGACATAATTATTGTAATTACAAGTACCCGGTAGTCATTTCATAGCTTTGAAACAGTATTATAAGTACAGTCGAACCCGTCTATATTTAAACCTAACAGATATGAATTTCTTTTTCAAACAAATATGGTTTTCAAAATAATTGGGTAAAATAGCAATGAAGTCATTATGCCAGGAAATCAAGTGGGTTTCACGGTAATTACGTATGTGTATGTGACGAATATTTTCTTCGATATATTACCTTAAAAACATATTTTTTCAGACAACCAACACTTTGATGTGGTTTTTGTGGATCCTAGGAAAAAATGAAGACAAACAAGAATTATTGTACAAAGAAATCCAGGAGACGTTCGGAAATGATGACCCAGTAACAGCATCCAAGTTGGGACACATGCCCTACCTAAAGGCTTGCATTAAAGAGTCGTATAGGTTGGTATATACATGTATATCAAATGACCATTGCAAAACTCGATTGTTAAACATGTGTTTTAAAATGTTAAGATATTGTATTTGAGGTTATTTCAAACTACATTCTTTCAAACTGAATGAAATGAATTAAACAGCATTTTGAAATTAGATAATGATACCCATTAAACATATATTAGTCTAGGGATAAAAGTGCATGATATCTTTTTTTTCATAGTTTTTTGTTATGGTCGTTGATTAGAGCTTTTTACTTACATTTCATAATTACAGACATGTTAGAGCTGAGAAATGTCGGAAATGTAAGAAAGGTACCAGTTACTCGCTTGTCATTGACAAAATTATTTCTCGGGTGTAGTGTATCAGTAAACGTTTTTCCCCTCAGAATAACCTCGGCAAGTTGAAAGTCACACATGAACACACTGTTGAATGCTTGAAATCGTCGTTACATATGGAGTGTTTATTTAGTGCCTTTCTTTCACCAGTCAGATTCAGAAATAATCGATGAGCTTTTCATAGAGCTAAGCATTTTACAGAAATTCAAAGGCTTCCACAGAACATTTGTAACAGGCCTATGAATAGCATGCCACTCCAAGGGACGCTCGGTCCTTTCGAACCCGTGGTCCCACTTTCGCAATTATTTTACATATCGAAATCGTTATCATTCCCATCTTGTCTCGTTTTACATATTGAAATAATTATTATTCCCATCTTATCGCGTTTTACATAATTGTAATCGTTATTATTCCCCTCTTTTCACGTTTTACATAATGTAATCGTTATCATTCCGATCTTCTCGCGTTTTACATAATTGTATCCGTTATTATTCCGATCTTTTCGCGTTAAATACATAATGAAATCGAACTATCATCCCCATCCTATCGCATTTTACATATTGTAATCTTTATTATTCCCATCTTGTTGCGTTTACATATTGAAATCGTTATTACTCCCATCTTGTCGCGAACGCCATATTGTAATCGTTATTATTCCCATCTTTTCGCGATCGCCATATTGTAATCTTTATTATTCCCATCTTGTCGTGTTTACATATTGAAATCGTTATTATTCCGATCTTGTCGCGATCGCCATATTGTAATCGTTATTATTCCCATCTTGTCGCGATCGCCATATTGTAATCGTTATTATTCCCATCTTGTTGCGTTTACATATTGAAATCATTATTATTCCCATCTTGTCGCTATCGCCATATTGTTATCGTTATTATTCCCATCTTGTCGCGATCCCCATATTGTAATCTTTTTTATTCCCATCTTATCGCATTCAACATATTATTTATCGTTATTATTCCCATCTGGTAGCGTTTTTCATATTGAAATTATTATTATTCCCATCTTGTCGCGTGTCACACATTGAAATTGTTATTATTCCGAACTTGTTGTGCTTTACATAGTGAAATTGTTATCATTCCCAACTTGTTCTGTTTTACATAGTGAAATCTTTATCATTCCCATCTTGATGCGTTTTACATAGTGAAATTGTTATCATTCCCAACTTATCGCATTCCTTGAGTTTCTTTTTTTAATATCCTTTGGTTCTTCTTTGTACTTTTCCAGAAGTCCATATACATGTATATCAGACATTGTGTTTAGGGATTAGCAGTTGTTTTCCACGTAAAGAACGTCATTACTCTTGACTTGTCATATTTTTAAGACTCGGATTTTCNNCTATAACGAGGCAAATATATTGCTCCCTTCAACCTCGTTATATGTGGAGATGACTGTATACTATCGGGTCTTTTGTATTGAAATAAGTAATTTGCAGTGGTATATAGTATCTTGTTTATTAAAAACTTGTAAAGAAAATCTATTTTCGATCAAGTAAAACATTATATGCATCTTTTTTTTATCCTAATGTA
>JACSZP010057093.1:0-10059 GCA_016161895.1 Pinna nobilis | reverse complement strand
TACGTTAAAGAACCCTCCCTGCTCTTCGGTTAGCAGTGCCAAGCACAGGCAAAATTTGTCGCCCTTCACCAGCACATGGTGACGTCTCCATATGAGTGAAATATTCTTGAGTGGGACGTTAAACAACAATGCAACAACAGCAATAGGTAGTTGTAGTTTATGTCTTTCTACTGTAAAGTCAAAATTGAAGAAGACAAGGGATAAAGGCGAGAGACAAAAACTTAGGGAGGAGAGGAAGTTCTTACGGAAGGAACTGGTGCAAAGGGAGGAAGCAGCAACTAAAGAGATACTGAAGCGAGCTGACGTTGTCCTGGCAACGCTGACAAGTGCTACTGGTGATGGACCAATGAAACTCCTGGATGAAAATCATTTCAACTTGACTGTGATTGATGAGTGCTCTCAAGTAAGTCGAACTTTACAGTTAATGCAACAAATTTATTTATCAAAGGTATACATATTGAAGCGAGTTCGATTGGTTTGTCTTTTAAAGGTAAATGTGAAATCAGATAAAACCAGATGAGCTCTGATTTTGAAGGCCCAAAGCATTAGCATATGTGAAGCACTCATGTATCTCGTGCGTAGATACAACTAGTAAGGTTTAGGTGTATAAAATTGTCATTCGAGCCTTGTCACAAAAGCGTTCACCAGCAAATTTATATTTATTATTTTTTCAGATTTGCCGGATTGTTTATTTTTGTTTTTATTTTCTTTCAGATTCTTCTGGCCTCCACACAATTATCGGGTCTTAGTTTTATGTAATTACATGTATCGCTTATAAAACGCTTCTTGGCAAGTGGCACTTCTCAGATGAGAGTTGTGGTTTATTTGATAAATTATTTATGTTTGTTTGAGGAAGCGAATTAGAACATAAAAGCTTTTCTCTTTTTTATTTTTTTTAGTGGAATCTTCTTTATTTTGAAAGATAGGGCTTGAATATTTCACTGATGAATTCTTCATGATAATGGGTTTTATTAAGGGTCATGAGCTATGATCTAATGACCTTGTGCTGGACTTCGGCCAGTTTTTTAGAACTTCCGATGAGCTTTGGTGTCTTCTGACAACTCTTGTTGATTGAGTTCTTAATTGATCTGTGTTGCATTGTTTGAGTTCTGAATTCACCTATCTGCCCACATATGCTGCAATAGTCAGCTTAAGGATAGATTTTAGCTATGTGTTTATTTGAAATGCTATGTGTATCTTATAGGCTGTCGAGGCATCATGTTGGATCCCCCTTCTGAGGGCCCCAAAATGTATCCTAGCCGGAGACCACTTGCAGTTACCACCAACCATTCTGAGCAAAGAGTAAGTTTTCATGATTTTTATGTCTCCATTATACCTCATTAGCATATTTTGTGATACCCGACTTTTTATGCAGCTCTTTTCCTTTCTTTCATATCTAATTACATCTCTGTGCAGCGTAGGTGGATGCTTTTTCCTGTATTATGATTTCTGAGGAAGTATTGAAATTATCATGCTCAATTCTTGCATGCAGGTTCTGCTTGGGGCCTAGTTTAGAGTGTTAATGTGTGCATCTTTATACATTGCAGAGCAGCTAATGATGGTCTAGAAACCACGCTGATGGAGCGTGTATTATCGCTGCACCACCAGAAGGTGATGAAGATGTTGACGGTGCAGTACAGGATGCACCGCCTGATTATGCAGTGGTCCTCTGTTCAGTTGTACCACAGCAAGTTAAAAGCAGACGCTTCAGTGGAGGGGCACCTGTTATGGTCAGTTTAAAACTAAAGAAAAAGAATTATCTTCATTCTCCCAGCAATCATCCACTTGGACGTCTCCTTATCTGTTATGCTTTTTGTTTGTTTTTGTTTTTATGCCACACAAGACAATCTTTCAGTCATGGTGATGTTTTATCGGTAGAAGAGAAAAGCCAGTTACAAGTTTATCAGGGAAGAGATAGCCAGCGTTCTATAAGTAAACTGGCTAACCTTCTCACATACAGTCTAACCTGCCTTAGTGACCCACTGAATTAAAGAAAAACCTGTCTTATGTGACCTAAATGAGTGTTTCCCAAAATGGAGTTTTCCTAGTATATAAATCAGCTAAATTAAGAGACAACCAGTCATATGTGACCCTTTTTGCTCCTTCCTTTGGACTGTCTCTTAAAACAGGTTTGACTGTTATTGACTCTGGCTCTAGCAAGGCTTCAACCTGGGCTAACGGGAGGTGAGAGAGTTGAATGTTTAAAGGTAATAATCTAACCATTTAGCAATGGAAGCCCCCCTCCGTTTTATGTTCATACTTACTTGTTTTTAGAGACAGTCAAAGGGGAGATGCATAAATGTTGGTTTGTAAGAGGTGGTCTGACTCTCAAAGTTCAGATGATCAGCTGTACTTTCAACACAGATATTTTATTCATATACATGTAGAAGTGTTGGAATGTTCAAGAACCCTCACTGCTCAATAGCCATAAATAGCCATATACAGTTGAATCTCGAAAACTAGAAGTGCTCGAGACCGCTGATAAACTTTGACTTTTTAAGACTTCAAGTTTTCAAAAATACAATATCTCTCAAGCTAAACACTATTCCGCCGACACAGTCTCTTTTTTTCACCCCCTTTTCCGTACACTATTCTTATTACACATCAATTTGATAAATATTCTAAAATAATTTAACATTGCCGTCATCTTGATTGCTAAATAAAAAGCCGGTAATCAAGATCTCTGCCAAAAATTGGCATTCCAAAAGAAAGAGATGATATTTCATAGGTATTTTAAGCTTTAGACTGTGAGATTTATTCGAGAGATAGAAATTTTCTAGGTCAACATTCGAAAGACCGAGAGTTAATTTCGTCAATTTATTAGAGAAAAATTCGGGACCGTAGCTTTACTTCGAGAGATCGATGTTTGAGTTTTCAAGATTCGACTGTATTTAATCCTTAAACCAGCATGTGGTGGATTCTATAGTGGAATGTTAAATAACAATGGAATTAACCATGATCTCTTTTGTCTCTTTTGTACAGTGACTTACCAAAAGTAGAAGATACAGAGGAAACCAGAGAGCCATTACTACTTGTGGACACAGCAGGTTGTGAACTCTATGAACTGGACGTACCTGAGGAAATTTCGAAAGGAAACGAAGGTAAGAACTCCCATTCTTGTCTTAAAAATGTTAAAATTTGTCATAAATATGTAAAAGTAAATATTTACAATCAACTCCGCATATAACGAGATCGCATGTAATGAGGTACTGGTTGTTACGAGGTGACTTCTATTACCGTTGCACTTTCCATGCATTACTTTGTGAATGCGAATAACGAAGATTGGCTATATCGAGGGAAATACCTTGCCCCCTTCAGCCTCATTATATGTGGAGTTGACTGTATTTACATGTATAAATTGTTTTTATTGTAATACTTGCTTCATCTTCTCATTTTATTTTACTCAATATTTTATGTTTTTTCTAAGAAATTATATGTTTTAGTTGCTCAGAAATGAGTAGTGTTTTCCACTGGAAACACACACAAAAGAAAAACATTGAAGATATGCACATGTTTACATGTTCAACAGCAGTTTAAATCAGTGAGCCAGAATTGGCTTATGGTGAGACTTTGTTTAGCGTGTTTGACTGCGAATCAGAAGATCCGGGTTCGAGCCGCATCAGCACCACTTCGCGGTTTGCCGTCCCTGTCCTTCGGATGAGACAGTAAAAACCGAGGCCCCTAGTCACAGTAGGTGTTGGCACGTTAAAGAAACCTCCCTGCTCTACGGCCAGCAGTGCCGAGCCTAGGCAAAATTTGTAGCCCTTCACCGGCACACGGTGACGTCTCCATATGAGTGAAATATTCTTGATAGGGACATTAAATAACAATACCATACAACAGACTTTGTTTAGGACCTGTAGTGTTTTACATTACTCTCAATATTATTTTAGTTACATTTTTGTCGCATGATGTAGACACTGACATCAGAAATTTTGACCTATGCAGTGAGAGATTTTTAACTCTTTTACCCCTGAAAAAAACAGTAGACTCTTCAAAATCAATCATGAAAGTAAGTCCAAGGGTTTCTTTTGAGGGGGAAGACTAAATGTACTGAGCCAGTCCTTAATCTGTGATCTTGTTTTTCACTGTCACATCAAAAAGAAAGGAAAAATATGTTACGGCATTGCAGAGATATCAACCATAGAACCACCTTGGACTTGAAGTCACCGACTTGAGTAAATACTCAGACATAACTTTGTGATGGTAGTACATGTTGCTATTGCTAAGAAATGGATTTTTAGTAGTGATATATTTGACTTACACCGTGTGTATGTTAAATCTGTATATAACAGATTTTTATGACATTCTTTGTAGGAGAAGCAGATATTGTGAGCAGTCATGTGGAAAAGTTAGTCCAGCTTGGTTTAGAACAAGAGGATATTGCAGTTATTGCCCCATATAACCTACAGGTATAAAAAAGAGAGAGACAGAGAGTGGGGGGGGGCAGATTATTGAAAATATCATCTACATCTATATTTGTCATACTTAGGCTTCCTGCCTACGACCTCAATGTACTACTGTTAAGCCTACTCCCACCTATGTGTGCCTCTATTCTATGGTAAGTAGCATTGCAGGGCTCACACTGGACCCAGAAAAGTGTTAGCAAAAAACTTAGCCAACCAAGTTAATTTTAGCCAAGGGACAATTTTATTAGCAAATGAACATTTACAGGTATCTGGAATGTCTTTGATGGTTTACAGAGTGTCATCTGTTAGCCAGTTTAGGTAATGTGAACTACCATTTACATTTTGAATCATCTCCCTTTTATTTCTTGACTGTCATTGCTAAATTATATTTTAACAGGTAGCTAGGCCTAACTTATTTGAATATATAGGAATTTTTATGCAGCAACAAAAAATTGTTAGCCAGAAAATTAGCCAATTACAATTATTTTTAGCCAATTTCCCCAAAAATTAGTCAGTCAATGGCTAAAGTGTCTACCTACAGGTTGAACCTTGCATTGCATAGAAGATGCTTGTTGTCAGTTTGTGGACTCGCAGCAGGTGTGACCAGACGGCAAGGGTACAATACTCCTTGGCACCTGATCCCACCTCTGGGTTATCAGAGGTCTGTGTTTGTCCAATATTCACCAAATTTGTATATTGACTCCTGATTCTTCTGGCGATTGATACCTTGGTATCTATGATTTTAAGAGACCATCCAAGGGTGGGGCAAATATGGTCACATATATATAAGAAAACCCCATTTTGGGAACTATGTAGCTCAAATAAGGCAGGTAGTTCTTTCAGTGAGTCACTTAGGCAAGTTATTATACCCCCCATCAACAAAGTTGAAAGGGGATATACTGAATCCATCATGTCTGTCCTTTCATTTGTCTGTCCATTTATTTCTGCACCATAACCCAAGTACCTCTGGGTTTACAATGTTGATACTTAACATATGGGTTGCCTATGACTCAAGGAGGATTCCTGTTGATTTTTGGGGTTGGAAGATCAAAGGTCAAGGTCACAGGACTGTTCCTTGAAAATGGTTTCCGCACCATAACTCAAGTACCTGTGGGTTTAAAATGTTGATACTTCACACATGGGTTGCCCATGACTCAAGGATTCCTATTGGTCACATGACTCTGTTCCTTGAAAATGGTTTGCGCACCATAATTGCTGTCATTGGGGGGGGAGGGGGGTATAAGTCCCATTAGGACAGTTTTCGGTCTGTATATCATGACCTATCTATTCATAATTACCTAAAGGTTTTCTATTTTACTAAGGTGGAGTTACTTAGATTAAGACTCTCCGCCAATTTCCCAAAGGTGGAAATCAAATCAGTGGACGGATTTCAGGGGCGTGAAAAAGAGGCTGTGATAATATCCCTTGTCCGCAGTAACCCCAAAGGTGAGTTGTTGTCCATCAATTGTCAGGTAAACTGTCGTAGTGGGTGTACTTATTTAAGTGGAATTTTAATATAACATCGTTTGCATTATTTCTTTTGTGCCAGTTCAAGTGCAGGACTAAATTTGCATGTATATCTTTGTCGTAACATAATTTGCCTACATATGATGAGCAGGGTCACTCATCTGTAAACTAAAGTGAATGTCATCTAGATACTGTCGGGGGCCTCCGTGGCGGAGTGGTTAGCATATTCAACTTTGAGCCGAGGGGTCCAGGGTACGATTCCTGCAGCGCCACTCCGCAGTTGGCCGTCCCTATCTTTCGGATGAGACAGTAAAAACCAAGGTCCCGTGTCACAGTGGGTGTTGGCACGTTAAAGAACCCTCCCTGCTCTATGACTAGCAGTGCCGAGCATAGGCAAAATTTGTAGCCCTTCACCAGCATCCGGTGACTTCTCAATATGAGTGAAATATTCTTGAGTGGGACGTTAAACAACAGCAACAGATACTGTCTTGTTATTATCTGTACAGAGTCACTGTCAGTTGGCGAAGCTGTGGTATGTGAACTATATCAAAGTGAACTATATCTAATATGAAAATTGATTATCGTCGTCGTGCTAATTCAAGAATGTGCTAAACTATGTGTAAGTACACATACAGTACATGTGCATATGCTCGTAGTATAGTATTTCTTTTAATGCTACCCTGGGCCTCTGTATCTAAATGGCCTGAGTGTTGCACTATAAAACAATCAGTTTCTCGCTTAGTTGGAACTTACACCACCATATGACTGAACGATAATCTAGTGTGGCAAAAACAAAACAAACTGCAGGCAAAAGACGTGAGGTTTATATGATTGACTGTGTACATGAAAAACAATCACAATCATTTTTCTGTTTTGTTACTTTTATTCAGGGGAAGTGGGTTTTCTGGCTGAAAAGAGAAGAATCAATGTTGCCATCACAAGAGCCCGGCGCCATCTGGTGGTTGTGTGTGACAGTGAAACAGTCAGCCATGATGAATTTCTCAAATCGTTGATTGATTATATGAGTGACAATGGAGAGGTCAGGACAGCACAGGAATACATAGATGGTATGAGAATACAGATTTATTAATTTACTTCCAACAATGAAAATGTGTATGCCTTTCAGGTTGCTTGAGGAAAGGACTAAAAATGCTACTCTGCAACACCCCCCCCCCCCCAAAAAAAAGTTTGTTAAATCTTGAGACAAAAAAAAATTTAATGTAAAATTTATAGACGAAAAATTTTTAAAAGAAAGAAAATGAAGGAAAGGTGAAGAGACTGAAAGTCCTAATGGTGCTGCCCTGGCCGAGTGGTTAGCATGTACAACTTCGAACCAATAGGTCTGGGCTTTGAGCCCAAGGAACATCATGGTTGGCTGTCTCTATCTTTTTGAGAAAACGGTAAAATCTAAGGTATCGTGTCACAGTAGGTATTGGCATGTGTAAGAATACTTTCTGCTCTACAGCCGTAGGTGTTAAACATAGTAGATAATGTCCTTTATCTAAGTGGATGCCTATGGCAAGTTAGCGTACATTTGAATGTCTTTCATGTGATTTTAACAGATGGCATCGTAAACAAAAAGCAAGTGAGGCCGGAACATCTGAATGATTTGTTGACTATACCATCAACGGCGAGAAAGCAAAGTGCAAAACATAAGACATCAGAGAAGAGGTCACAGGACAAGAAAAGGGAAAAGGAATCCAAGAAGGATGGCACTGAACCAAAGACTTCAAAACCAGAAAATCGTCCAAAGTAAGGATGTTTGTTTTGGTCGCTTTACCGTGAATTATGTACCCCAGAAAATTTATGGATAAGTGAAGATTGTTAGATTTTTACAGAACATTTGTAAGCCTTTCATTTTAGATTATCTCCCCTCCATCTCATGATGTTCTTTCTACGTTTCTTTTTACGTTTAATTACATAGTTATTCGTTATTGACTAAATATGGAGGAATAAGCCCGCCCTAGGTCTACACAGTAAACAGGACCGAGTTTGCAAGGTCCTACTTACTGTGTAGACCAAGGGTGGACTTATTCCGCCTTATTCAGTCTAGCGCTTTTAATACACCTTTTAATGTCTATAATCAGTTTCTCCCCTGCAGTATTGATAAGTTCACGATTTTAAAGTGAAAAGAAAACTGCAGAGTAAGTGTAAATGTCCGTCATATTGGGTTACATGAATAACGTCATAATGACGTCAGTGGGTATTTATGCCCAGGGACTTAATATAGATAATGAAAAAAAACGAAATCAAAAGGTGTAATAACATCAAATAATTTATTTGATCATTTGAAACCATGCTGTAGAGTTCCTTTGTATGTGTTGACATTAGCTAGAAAATAAGCCAATAACAGTTATTTATAGTCAATTTTGAAAAACAAATTAGTTCATGACTCAGTTGGCTTATTTACAGGATGAACCCTAGCTGTCAGATAAATCTTTTGCTGTTTAATTCAAAGAATGGAAAAAGAAATCTGTCATATTGTATTTTAATTCAAAGTCTTGACCTTTCTAGTGCGTCAACAACTTTTTTTGATGAAATTGATAAGGAAAAAAAAAGGAGATGTCAAATAGAAAATGGAGCACACCTACATGTAATGAAACTAGGAATTTACATTAATGTTGAGCCTCTAGATGAAAATGACAAAATATTAGTTTTAATTTTTTATTCTCCAATTGACCCCATTACAAGTTTGTTGGCGTTACATAAAATGCCATTGATAAGTTGTTGAATGAAAAAAAAATTGCAATAGGATCCCCAACCCCAAAAGAAAATAAAACACGAACATAAAGGACATGCAAAGTTTTTCCTCATAAATTACAAACACTCATTTCTGCTACTCGATCAAGGATTTACTTAGGATTCAACCAAAGGAAGTACAGTCAAACCTGTTTTAAGAGACCATCCAAGGGAAGGAGCAAAAAGGGTCACATATGACAGGTGGTCTCTTAATTCAGGTGATTTATATGGGAAAAAACCCATTTTGGGAACCATGTATTTAGGTCACATAAGACAGTTTTTCCTTTAATTCAGTGGGTCGCTAAGGCAGGTTAGACTGTAAACTGTATTTAGAATTTGATTTTACTGTTGTTATGGTGATTGATATTCCACTTGAGAATCTTTCGCTTAAACGATGATGTCGTCTTACGTCTGTAAAGCCTATAAATTTAGCCTATGCTTTACTTCATATGGCAATTGCGCTGTAAGGGTTATTTGACATTATGACACATGCTATGATACTGGAAATTGGTTTTAGTATTTGTATTGTTGTGTTATTCTTTTTTTCAGAACTGAGGAAGAAACCAATGAGAAGATTGATGAATTTCAGAAGTATCTGGATAGGTTTGTGTCTGATCCTGACCAGGGAGAGATAGAATTCCCATCAAATTTGAACTCGCACGACAGACTACTAGTCCATGAGGCAAGTTCATTTTCATCACTATGTCATGCAAAAGATTAGAAAGAGGAACAAAAGCAAACAAAAATAGCACCAAAATTTAAAATAAAAAAGAGAGTAAAAAGCCAAAGTAAAAAGCAATCCCATAAGCAAAAATGAAAATACCAAAAAATTAAAAAAAAAAACAATAACATACAAACAGCTAAAAACCTATCCAAATAGAAAGTTTGAAGATTGTTTAGGATTTGCATTTCTAGTTTTATTAGTCGATCCTACAATAGAAAAGTTTGTTTAGGATTTGCATATCTAGGTTTATCAGTCGATCCTACAATAAAATGTTTGTTTAGGATTTGCATATCTAGTTTTATTAGTTGATCCTACAATAGAAAAGTTTGAAATCTTTATGGTTATAAAATTGTTCTTATTTAGTATCTTTATTAAATTATATGGTTAAAGCATCCTGTATTGTTTTATTTCAGTTGTCAGAAAAGATGGGGCTATGCCATGTCAGCAAAGGGGTGGGCAAGGAGAGACACATTGTTGTTTCCAAGCCTGGAACAACAAAAGTTACATCAGAAGAGTCCAGTATTTCACACCAAGTCAAAACCAAGACTGTAGAGGATTCACTCTCTACTAAACAGATTGCAGATGTTTCTGAAAATTCAGAAGAAGAATGTGCTAAATCTGAGAACTCAGAACCTTTAGAGGAGGAAAATCTGAAATCTGAGAACCATGAGCCTAAAAAAAGTGACAAGCTTGTTTGTAGACATTGTAGCAAGTCTGTGA
>JACSZP010057068.1:771-11647 GCA_016161895.1 Pinna nobilis | reverse complement strand
GCGAGGAATCTGTACAGTTATAACAACTGATATAGCAGTATGTGTTTGAAATTGTGAATGACATTTTGAAGTCACCATTAAGGTTAACAAGACAGACGCTAGTTATTTATTGAAATTAGTTTTAGAATGCCATTCATCAACAAGGTTGTAATTATCACCGGCGGAGCNNAATTCTGTAAAGGGTTGTTGGAGAGAGGAGCGAAGGTAATAAATATTTAATTATGGAGAACAATATAAACTCGGTTGAACAAACTTACATATAAATATGCGCCGCAAAGTAAAGGAGAGAGAGAGAGAGAGGTTAAGCGATAACATAACATGAACTTTAAGTGCTAGAATTTAATGGTCTCTTTAGGATTGTGTTTTATGATATAGAGTGTCACAGTTTAGTTCTTTGGATAACCTTGAGGGTTAAACGCCTCTTACATTCCTATTTACCTATCTACATGATAAAACACGAGCCGCAACTAAAAAGGGCACTTGACAAGCGGCTTTTAGGACCAGAGATGTGAAGTATGTGTAAATATGTCTTGAGTGGTCCGCATTTTTAACAGCACTGGCACAAGCTAGTTGACAAAGGTATCAACTTGTACACCCGAAACTCTATCACCCTTAATATACGAACGGGACAAGCTGGCAGGTTGAAAGGTGATTAAAATGACCTCTGGGAATCTTGCACTACCTGAGATCGAACCAGGTACACATGATTGAAACTCAACTCTCGATCAGCTTGTTTATACTCTCCGTTTCCCTTGGCTTTCTTCTAAAAGTAGATTGAACCCTCTGATTGTGACAAAGGTTAACTCCTTTTTATGACTAGTGGTAGTTCTTAATCTGGTCTGTTTATAGAGGCATGTGCATACGATTTTCTGCCCTTAGCATGTCCTGCCCTCAATGGATTCGATCATAGATTTTTCTAATCTATAATTGGCATCCACTGTCCAAGACTTGGTGTTTGTCATCAGGATGAAATGCATTTGTATTAAATAAATCGAGCATCGATTTCCTTTATTTCGTTCGTCAAATAATAATAATGTTAAAAACGCATAAGTAAAGATTTCATAAAACAATGTTGGCTTACTGAAGGTCTGTTTTTGTGATAACAACAGAGAAAAAGCGGTCGAAACTCTTCGGGAACTGCAAAAAAGATTTGGTGTTGAAAGAATTGAATTTGTTCGATGCGATGTGACGGATTCAGAAAGTTTTGAAGGTAAATGAAGAGATTTAATTGTGATGAGAAACTGGAACATTGCATGTAGTGTTTCGATATTCAAAGTTCCATTTACGATTTCTAATAATTTGGCGACGTTTTAAATGTCAACGAAAGCTGTTGAACATATCATACTTATTTAACAATAGCAACGTATTATTTGAGTGAATGTCGGTTAAAATATATATTGCTTTATAATGATAGGGGATGGCTCATATGATGTGATTATATCCATTTTGTTACAATTAGATGTTTTCAGAAAGACTTCAGAAAATTGCTTTTCCAAACCAAAACATGAAAGTCCTTAAAGAGTATTAGAATATATCTCTATTGCCCGTTGGTGATCAAGAAATCCATTAACTCGAGTGTCTAGTTAACTTAGTCCATGTCGAGACAGGGACCAGTTATTTTGACACTAGGGTTAGTGGATTCCTCGGTTTTCCTCGGGCAATACAGATTGATTATTTCTCCAATATATTAACCTTTTTCAGAGAGTTGGTCTGTTTTAAAACTAGTCTAGGAAAAGAACCCCACGCATTAAAAAACAAAATTATAATCATTTCCGGCACGGCGCGTTTATTTTACCATCTACCCCCTTTGGATGATCGATTTATCATTTTGCACTTCCTGTTAACATATCTCATTGAATATGGGAGAATACATAACTTTTAAGTTAAAATGAAAGCAAGAGTTTAGGTGATGTATTACTTTATCATTTAGTTATCTAAGATCAGGATTTTAGTATTGATTCAGATATATCTTATCAAGTTAAAGGATAAAAAGGGTACTAAAAGTTTTGAATTAGTTATAATCAGCGGAAAGGATATAGGGACTTCTATATTCGATTTATAATGTGTTACTTTTTATGAAAATAGACATCTTTAAAAATACAAAAATGGATGACTGACACACCAATAATCATTTCATTTATTTCACCTTACAAGGTAGCTGTGATTGAGGGATGGAAGCTGGCGGATAAATACATGAGCAAATGGTCCGGAGGAAAAGGGGGCGCTGTGTTGAACCTAGCCTGGATTGCAGGTGGGCAAATATACGCATATATTTTTGAATTAGACAGTAGACTCTCGACGGATATGATCTATGATCAGTTAACAACTATGAAGAATAAAAGAAGACGACATGAATTAGAAACCCGCTTGCGCCTACGTACACCGACCGTCTTCTGACCCGGATACCTACCTACCACAATTTTACACGGGGATACAAATTCGCTCAGCCGAGCTATGCTTGGTGGTCGACGCAAAACATAGCTTTAAACATCCAAGTTTTGCAAGTGAAATATCTCTCTCTCAAAGGAGAACTAAGAGGTGGCATCACACGACGTAGAACAACGAGCTCCTCAATCGGAACTAGAACCGAGTTTGTATAAAATGAACGGAAAGGCTACTTTGCTCGGCTGAAACCCGAGGGGCGAACCACTTTAACCGGCCTAATACGTGTATGCAAAAATAATAGTACCTCGCTTGGCGCAGATCTCTGAGGCAGCAACACAAAATATCAACATATGACAACTTTGCATGGGAAGGTTTCTTTGCTCAACAACGATATGCGGGGTTGTCCACGCCGAACATTGGTATCAACATCCAGCTTTGCAAGTGAGGGCTACCTCGCTCAGCGGATACCTCAAGAGTGGTCAAACAACGGATCTCGGAACTTGTGCCGAGGTCCTTTAGCGTAATTCGAAATTGGTGTCACACTAAAATAGAAATCTAAACTAACTTCAGACTCCCGGCAAACCCTCTATCTTCGGTATTGACATTCTAGTTATACTACCTTTTCTAGAGAGTGTGACCTGTTAGTGAATCATATAGTTGCCACTGACCTACCAGTTATCGTTATCAAATTTACATTTTGTTTAGGGGTGGGGGTCTAAATAAATGACCATAAAAAGACTTTTTCCAGGTCCACTTTCTCCTCAATCATATACATCTAGACAACATTGAAAATTGTGCCTCGTGCATGTAATGACAGATGAAATTAAAGTAAACATAGTAAAAATGTCACAAAATCCATAAATTGTATCACACACACAAAATGAGTCTCAAACAAAGCAAGTCTATCTTAATAATGCAAGTGGTAACGCAATTGAAACTTAATCATCAATTGATTTTGAGCACACAACTAAAATACAGCGACCGCGCATACGATGCCAAGATAAGAGCGACAACTCAATTGTTCTAAAAGAAGAAAATTTCTAAACTTACAAAGAGTTATATCCCTTTACACATTCCTCGTGATTTTAACAATGACAATTTAAGTATATAAACAATACAAGTACCAAAAGTGTCTCATTATTATTTTCTACATTGAGCAATGATTTTTTTATATGTAGATGTATTTATTTATATTAAATATCTTTTACATATTAAAGTCCTTTGTTTTTACGAAGACATACATGTACACAATTAAAACACAGGGAAACAAAATTATTCGTATGACATCTAATCTATACTTTACCGTCCCGGTGGTATTATATAATCACCGTAGACAAGTTACTAAATTTCCAAATATTTTCACTCTTTGAATTGACTCCTTTAGTCAAACTCTAATATCTATTTTACCGCTGTTCTCAATACCTGGACTTTGACAGTGTACAAAAGAAGAATAAATATATCAGATGATATGAAATATTGCAATGTTAACGTATGTACTTTAGTTCACTGAAGATATTAAGCTACATTCTATAAATTGTAGATACTTCTGATAAGTGGAGCTGGGGCTGGGGTTTCAGTGTCGATTAGAAATTACACGATGCCAAGGGGATATAGTAGAATATTAGCAGTCAACAACATACTTCGCACTCACCCTGATGTTTTAAATGTATTACATATCTAAAAGTAAAAGGGAAATATTGATATCCTAAGTGTACAGAAAACAAATGACATGATAGACAATCTAAAACTATCGCCTATACTATACTGTGCTATACTATACCTTTACTATAAGCCTTGTTCCAATCATCAAAACGATAACTCGAAATGAAACAAACATTTACCACTTGAGTGTATTCTTTTTTTATTTTTTGCAAGAAATTACTAACAGTAGAAAGAATTTTGTAAATTGGATTAAATTGAAAATTATGTATCCCTCACTACTATAATGTGTTTTTCCGAAACATGCAGATTAACAAACATATATTCAAACATGTGTAAGTCACGTATGCAAACATACATTTACGCGTACTTAAACACTCCTATATATGTTCATAACCACCTTGACAAAAACTAAATAAATTTACCCATTAGGCAGCTGCAATATACATACATGCACTTCAGTAGTTAGATCTCTCTCACCTTTTAAGTGGAATATAAAATCCAACAAGGTAATATTTCAATATGTTCAGTTAGAGTTTAATACGTGTACAGTTTAATTATCTTTTAATCTCTGCTTTCGGGTATTGCTTTAAAGGTTCTCTTGATCCAATTTTCATGAGCTCAATTTCATCAATATATGTGTAATCCTTCTTTTCCCCAATGCTGGAACCTGTCTCAATAGGACTGCAATATTTCTTTATTACAACGACTACACCTAGTTAGTTACCATCTGGGGTCTCCGTGGCCGAGTGGTTAGCATGTTCGACTTCGAGCCGAGGGGTCCGGGGTTCCATTCCCGCAGCGCCACTCCGCGGTTGGCCGACCCTGTCTTTTGGGTGAGACAGTAAAATCCGAGGTCCTGCCATATACTGGCTAATGTTTTTATGGATTTTAAGTAACATTTCGATAAACTAAACGTCTATCCATATATATCAACGTCATGAATATTCTTTATTTGCCTATCAATCACTAATACATAATTCAAAGCGGGGAGTAAATGTCTTTTGAAACAACCCTCATCCCAATACAATATTTCATTGTCTTACCTAGGACGTAATAGATTTAAATTGCTATAGCGACAATAGATAGGGTCACCTTTCTCTTTTTCTATATGAAAGGCAAAGATAAAATTCATCAGCGTTTTCTGTATGAGTGAAAACCACTACTTTTGTAGATGAAAATGTTAAATAAAGTGCAGAAAGCTCAGTATACAGATAAGAAATATCAAAACTAAATCACACATCGTGATAACTTTATTTTTCCTCGGAATAAATATGTAATACCTGTGATAGTAAATTAAGCGAAGAAACAAGATATGATTCATCGATGGCTACATCGCCTTGATTTTCCGGTAAGTCGAGACAGAAGAAAGTATGTCTCTCCAAATGTAAAACAGATATCGAAATATAAACATGTATATACCATATCAAACAATTAAACATAGTTAAAAATCAGGAGATTTAAACGGTATAGAATCTAAAGAATACAAAGAAATGAATCTTGGATATTGAATATTAGGTTCAGATGGTAGCGTCTTTTTTTTCTTATTGTTGAAGAGGAGAAACGGTTACAAACGTCATTGCCGACACCGTTCCGCTTTCTGCAAACAATTTGGCTAACTGTCTTCCTGTATATATTTCCACCTATCGGCCTATATATCTATCTATCTATCTATCTATCTATCTTTTTGTCGGTCTATCTATCTATCTATCTATCTATCTATCTATCTGTCGATCTTTTTGTCGGTCTATCTATCTATCTATCTATCTATCTATCTATCTATCTGTCTATCTATCTATCTATCTATCTATCTATCTATCTATCATTGTATAGTCGACTCCACATATAACGAGGTTGAAGGGAGCAATATATTTGAATCGTCATAGCCGATCTTCGTTATTCGCATTTACAAAGTCATCAATGGAAAGTGCACCGGGAATAAAAATATCCTCGTTACAACCGGTGCCTCGTTACATACGATCTCGTTATATGCGGAGTTGACTGTTTTTATCTATTTTTTATCTATGTAAAGTAGAAAACAAGTAACCTCTGAAGGGCCGTATTTTTCAAAGCTTGGAATTAGCGTTGATGTTTTGTTTTGGTAAATAAACTTATGATTCCTCGTTAAGTTGGTACATACATATAAATGTTTCCTATGTTAAAGACTTAGCTTTGTCCCATCTTGATTAGTACCCGATATCCCCCGTAAAAGGCATTTTCTTGCCAGACAACCAATGTAAGTCATTTGTTTGAACAACGAGGTTTATATCAAAAGATTTGACAAGCGAGCGTAGAAGCGATGACTGATTTTTATTTTAATACAGATCTATAAATAAAATCAAAGGGAAAGCCACATAATGTTTATACAACGGACAGATAATTGTTCAAAGTGTGCCAGTGATGTTTGAGCCTTGTTTGTTATTACTTGTTTTTGTTTCGGATTTTCTGTTCAATATACCTTCACATTGAAACAATATATGCTTTTAATATCGCTGTTCTACAACATTGCTGTACTGTAACTTGAATTGCTCCTACCTCCGGTGATCTGTTTCCTCTATATTTACATGTTCACATCAGACGAGAATTGAAAAATTCATGACTGAAAATTTGAAATTTATAAAGGCCTGTACATGTTGCAATTATGTATGTATGTATTTATGTATGTATGCATTTTGTTAGTGCGTGCGTGTGTACGTGCATGTATGTACGTATGAATGTATGTATCTTTGTATAAATGCATGTGAATAGGTTTACCCAAGCATCCCTGCTTGACAAAAGCTGACAAAGCTTGATTAAAATATTCATCTTTATTTCAGAAACAATTTCGATATATAAAACAAATTGTTTAGTATTATATCATTGCCTTTGACGAACCGATAACCCTGTTGTAACTCGCGAGACCTTTAAAGTGTTTATGGTAATCTTTCCCAGATAGAGATACAGTGTCAGTGTCTGAGTTGATGATGAGGCCCATGGATTGCAGCGAATCCATCTTTAGGATCACGTCCACATTAATATTGGAGATCAAAACTTCAAGCCCAAGGTCATATCTCCAAATTTATTATTCATGTTTTCACGTTGATCTCTATTGTCAACTGATGGGCAGCTATAATTTCGCTTTCCACCTGGCTACTGGTATTTCTAAGAAGTTGTATGTCTGTATCAAACATGACTTTTGATATGAGGGAGACTTTTGCGTCTGCGTCCATCAGAAGGTTTGCTGTAGGCATATTTACAAAAGCTTTGACAATAAAGTCATGCTCATGTATAGACCTGACATGCACTTTTTCTCCAGATATTTGTCTGCGACCTTAATTTGCAGAGTCTATCATCAAAGTGTTTGTCGACTTAGACCTCCCTAATTTTTCAGCGGGACCTTTCAGTCTCTTTTCAAATGGCACATTGAACCGTAGTTATAGTCTTGTTTTTAGTTTTGAGATGGGAATTGATGGCTGATAATTACTTTTTTGAAAACCTTGATCCCTTTATCTAGATAATTCACGCCATTTTCTTCATAAACTCTTACACCTGCTCGACCTTACACACTGTACCAAGGTCAGTTTTCTATGTTGTCCTGACAATACTGTGTCAGTGTCGTTTCTCTGCCGCCCTTTGAATTTCATCTGTTATATTGATATATCGGCCTTAACTGCGAGTCAAACAATCAATCGATCAGATGCTCCATCGCTTAAATGTCCATCAATAGGCACCGTAGGAAAATCCGAATCGGTAAGTCGACGTATCCACTGGTGCATATCCGGCAATGTCTCTGATACACTCTGTCGTCGCCCTCTGAAGTGTGTCCGAAACAGCTCAGTTTGATTGGGACGGGCAAACTATCATGTATTGTCTGTACAGTTTGTATAATCATACCTAGCTTTTCTAGCTTGATTACCTAGACAGTTATGTGCCTGACACCATTAGAATGCATATATATGTATCCTCGAATACTCATGAAAGAGTATTAAATTGGCCTATACGTGATGCATATAGACATTAGGGAAGTGAATTGTTATAACTTGCCGACACCAAACATGAGAATGAACCTCAAGTTTTAACGATCTCAGCCGAAGAACACTTGGAGACGAAGACGCTAGCCACACTTGTATGGTGCACCCATCTGTTGTGCATTGCAGATTAAAGCCACCGGCTTTAATAGATGAAACTTCCGTCGAATCACAACTTCTTTTACCAATCTAAATCTAACATAAACTTGCAATTACACGACGAAAATTATTATGTAGAAGTGGAACTTGTGTAAGACGTAGCAGTAAAGTTACATGAAATAATGAAACGATTTCCGGTACGTTTAACTCACTTGTTTCTTCCCTGTTTTCCATGAATTGTTGCTTTTATTTTAATACATTTTGTTTGTTCGGAAAAATAAGTCGGTCTGTAAGTTAGTACTCGCACTTAGTCAACGTTATGCTAAGTTAGGTTTTATTTAAATTGTTGAATGATTATAACGACGATTTAGGCTTTTACAATGAGATGAAGAGTAGTGGCATAAAGTCAAGGAGGTCCGTCCTATTGTCGCTTCCTATTATTTTATTCCTATATATGATATCTTCTCAGTAAAAAGTCTCAGAAGTGGCAATTGCATTACACTTAAAGTTTATATAGTAGATGAAAAGGAGCTAGTCCAGGCACTTATAGAATAGAGCAGACCTTTAGGAAGTGTAGGCGTTCAGTATATCAGATATGATACGAGTACAGAATAATAAACTTCACGTGGTAAACTACAACTATTACTCTATCTATTTATTTTTCCTATCAAATGTTAAATGTCCGTTAACTTGCATTTCTAAATCCCCTCTTTTATTCCTCTATCCCCCCAAGATAAGAAACGAAATGATATATCACCCCAGTTCAATCACTTGTCAAGCAATTTATGCCTATATATGACTTATTTCCACCTGTACGGTAAGTGCATGCAGGAAAATCACTGTTCCTTTAAATGTATGCAAAAGTTTGAAAAAAACGAAATAAATGAAATAAAAAATAACACCCCCAAAACAATAACAAATACAAAAACAAAAACCAAAAAGAAACATACAGAACATATAAGGGTAGTTCTACCAGGGGATCGACATTTTACGGGGAAGGGGGGGAGGGTGGTGGTCGAACTTGTACTTGTACGGAACTTGCTAGATGAGCGTTCTAACAATTGAGTCGAAAGCTCGAACGGCCTGTTTAAAGGGCCTAACACTATCTACGTTTATCACAACGGCTACTTTTGTGTATTACTTTCAATATCAGAGAGTCTGAGAATGTTAGAAAAGATACGAATGAAATAGTTTCGTTACGCGCAACTGCTGTTCGTCTTTTGTCTTGGATCATTGGTTCGAGTCCGATCCTTGTTGCAGTTGAATGTCCTTGTCTTTAGGATTGGAGAGTAAAAACCGAGACACCATGTCACACAGGAGGCTACCTGCCGTAGCGGGTATCTTTTTGACTGAACAATATTTAGGTGAATGACATATAGTGACCATTATTTGTTCAAGTGATCAGTACTGACCATTATTCAGAATTGTTCCATGGACGAACCTGAAAAGTTCCACCCAAGTTCCTTAAACGGAACCGGACACTAAAACAAGATCATTTAACGGAACTCCTTAAACGCAACCCGAATCCTAAGACCTCACACCCCACCCCTCTAGTTCCGTTGAGCGACCAATATCGACGATCGGCCGATTACAACTCAAAGGAAGGATACTACTCTAGGTCATGTCTGCGGGGTGTCCAGCGCATAACATCAGCCTATCGCAACTCTGCACGGGTAGACCTATTTTGCTCGGCACAGATCTGCAAATGGTCAACAAAATGAGCCTTTCACAATTTTGCTCTGGTAGAATTCTTCGCTCGCGTGATATCTGCAGGACGAACTGCTAAGTAGCTCGAGGGAAATCTCCAGGTCGGCCAACACAGTACATAGACTTGCGAGAACTTTGTTCGTGAACTACTTAGCTTAGCCGATAACTGCGGGGCGTACGACGCCGAACATCGGCCTAGCATAACTTTGTGAGTGTAAAATACCTCGCTAGGATAAGACCTTCGGGGCCGCCACACTCGGCTTGGTTCATTAAACTCCTTAAACTTAACTTGAACTAGTATCGAGTTTCGTAATTCATTACCACTATAAAAACAAATAACTAGTACTTAGTATTGGACAAATGACCAGTACTAGCCTTCATACAGGCGAGTACCAGTGCTTACCATGATACAGGCGAGATACTAGTACTGAACATTATGCAAGCAAATGACTTGTACTGATCATTACAGGTATATGATCAGTGAAGACAATTATGGATCAATGACCAGCACTCACCATTTTACAGTCTGACCCTTACACTGGCCAGTGACCAGTACTTACCACTGAGCTGGTCAGTGATCAGAACTTTTTATTCTACTGGTTATTGAGCGGTACTAACCATTATAGGGATGGCCTGTACTGAGCATTTGTATTGGTGAGTTATCAGTACTGACAATTATTCAGATTAGTGACTTGTTTTGACCATTGTATAGGTGAGTCACCAGCACTGACCATTATACAGCCGGATGACCAGTTCTGATCATTATGGGGTGTGAGAAATAATTATCATTGTTACAGACCAAAGACTAGTACTGGACACTATAGTTGAGTGATTACTGCTAGTATATAGATGAGTGAAAAGTACTTACCATTACGCTTTTGGGTAAACAGTATCGATCACCACCGAACAGCTACCACAACTTTGTATGAAACGGTCACTTGGCTCGTCCGAGGTCTGCGGCTTGGCTCACGTAAAGCACCAGCCTACCACTACTTTGCGCGGGAAGGCTACTTCGCTCT
>JACSZP010057058.1:0-11844 GCA_016161895.1 Pinna nobilis | reverse complement strand
TTTTTTTTTAAAGTAGATTTTGAGATTTAAAGTATAGAAACATTAACCCTTGAACAGTAGAACCTTGCTATTGAGACCACCCAAGTGACTGGCTAAAATTGGTCTGATTAGTGAGGTGGTCTTTTCTTTGAGATTTGAATAGGCTTAAAGAGTGATAGACTGAATTTTGATCATCTTTAGTGCCAATAATGGTGTGATTGGGCATTTCTGAAATCCAGAATGGTTCTGCAATTACAGTGCATCTGATCACGTGCCTGCCCAACATTCCAGGCACTTTTGTCACGACAAATACGAAATAAATCATGGCAGAGGAGACGTAAAATAAAATCTGAAAGTAAGCACTGGTGCATGGTGCTAGGCTACAAGTCAGATTCAAGGAAGAGAAAATAAGCGATGAAAGTATTTTTTATTGATAATACAAACTAATCGGGTAATTTTTTTAACCTCAGTACATCTTTGATTTTACGATCTAATGCAAAATCTAAATTAATATTGGAGGTGGTCTGTTTTATTCAAAGAAGCAGTTTGGACGCCTCATTCAATTAAAAAGTCCTATAATTCGACAACCAGTTTTGAATCGAGAGCTCGATTCACCATTTTGTTTAAATGTGCATAGAATTTTGTCAGGTGGTGATGAAAGTCACAAGATTGAAAAAAGTTCGTAACGTTAACTCAGAAACGACCTATTAGTGAGGTAGTCTCCTAGGTGAGGAGGTCTTTAGGCAAAGTTCCACCGTATCTATGATAAGTTTGGAAAATAACATCCATGTAATTTGGGCTGAAAAGTGATGTCATACTGCTAGAAGTATGAAATAGAAACAAAAAATCTAAGGAATGAGATTTTGAGAGATGTTTTATGCACGAAAGAAAATGAGAGGTTTAAAGAAAGAAATTATGATAATGAAACTGATACCTATTTACATTAGACATTAAAACTACTTTTTATCATTTAATTGTTTGCATTAATTGGCCTTGTTACCATGGTAATATTTTTTGTTGAAGGTTTGTATTTTTATATATTTCAGGAGGCAAACAACTTGAAATCAAAGAACTCGTTCCGATACAATGGCCTTGTTCACAGAAAGACAGTAGGTGTAGAGCCAGCCAAGGATGGCAAGGGCGTTGTTCTTGTCACACGGAACACCTCAGGTACAGTATAGCATGTAAACAAGTGATTCTGACAATGATTTTATTATATTAGAAATCCTTATGGTCAGGAAAACTAGTTCTGGAAATTGTATTGTGATGTTCATTTACTCGCCATTTGATGAAATGTAGTATTCTTATCTTAATTGCCCTTTTCAATGTTTACTCGCTACTTGAAGCACTATAATAGTGCTGTGGTCATACTATCTATCAACACAAAATCATTCTTTTTGGTATTATGACTTTGAAAGTAGCCAAAGTAGAGATACAAAACTTTGTATGATTGAAGACCACAGCACAGTTAGTTGTGTCACTCGCCCATTTTTTAAAGGTTTTTGTCCCCCTATCTTTCCATCCTAAATCGTGCATGGTGAGCTTATTAGTACAGCAGTCATAAATATCTCATCACACAGGGCTCACCCTGTAGGTAGCCAATTTAGCCATTGCCTAATTTTCAGGAAATGGGCTAAAGATAATTGTAATGGACTAATTTTCTGGCTAACAGTATTTTGATGCTGTGTAAAAAGGGTACCTATTGAATGGTCTCATATGTTCATAAACATCTGTTAAAACATCATTTAAGATTGAAAGTCAGAAAATGATAGAGAGATGATTTATAATATATAGGTAATAATGCCCTAGGTGGCTAACAGATGCCAGTCTATGTAAATGATCAAAAATATTTCACATACTGGTAAATGTTCATTGACGAATAAAATTATTGATTGAATGAAAAAATCCAGATTGGCTAATTTTTTGGCGAACAATTTGCTGAGTCCAGGGTGAGCCCTGCATCACATATTTAAACTTCCCTCTTATGATCAAAAGTTGAACATGCTAACCACCAGTCTACGGTGGCCTCCTTTCGAAGTTTGTAGTTTTTATCTTATTTTTTTAACTTGAGTTTTACTTGAGAATCTTTCACTCATTTACGAATGCAAGAAAGGCTTTAAATTTTGTCTTGTATTGAACATTGAGTAGGGAAGGATAAAAACATGCCAACAGTTACACCAACTATGAATATATTTTTTCCCCTATTAACCCTTTCAACCCCACATGTCAAAATAGCATGCTCATTTCCATTGTCTTGGACCAGTCCATTATGGTCCATGGTTTCGAAAGGGTTCAATACTGAACTTTCATGTAGACAACAGACAAAATCTGAATGTTCAACAGTGTAGGCCTACAGTAAACCAGTGTGATAAGGATTCATGTGATTATCATGTGATGTGCATCTCTTATTTCAGGTTGGAGAAAACCCGTCAAATCTTACACCAAGACAGAACTGAAAAGGGACTCCAGGAGGACCTTAGCTACAATTAGGAAAGTTATCCGCAATAACCGATACAGGAAAGATTTAAAAATGGTCAGTACTTTTTAGAAATGAAAAGCAGCTCAGTAAAATCATATTTATACAAAAATCTCCAGGCTATGAAGATTGCTTTCTTCTGTGCCAAGAGTGCCATTTGTGTGCAAATTAACCTCCATGGAATGATTTCCTCCCAAAAGAAACTGGTTTTGTCGAGTGTTTAGGGAGCTTATTATATTAAGATCCTAGTCTATTTCATTCAAATTCTCAATAATTCGTCCCCTGATAAGAAAAGTTTTAGAATATTCAGTGCATTAGAACATGGCTAATGTTGATTCTTTTACTGTTGAAAACCTTACATGTTATTGAAGAAAGCAAATTATGGCTCAACAGTAGGGGAGTAGCTGAAACACTGGAAAGTCAGGTTCTAGTCCTGATAGGTAGCATGATAAAGTTTTTCACATCTTGGAAATAAGAGTGGAAACCGAGTTCCAGAGTCACAGTTTGTCTTGATACATTAACTCATTACCCCCCTGAAATAAAATTAACTCTTTCCTAAATCAATATTTTCGGTAATTCCAAATGGGTCTTCAGGGGTGAATGGGTTAAAGATCTTTTACCAGATAGCGTAGGCCTAAAGCACAGTTGAAGCTACCATAGCCTAATGGTTAGCAAGTTCGACTTCAGAACATGAGGTTGGGGGTTAGAAGTTGAGCCATGCTGTGGTAGGCTGTCCCATATGCATATGGAAATAAACATTCAAATTATAATAAAAATGTGCCTTATTAGTCCTTGAAAAAAACTGAAGAATTTTTCAACATCCCCAGGTCTTAGGTTTGCCAGGTGAGAGTTTCAGGCTCTTTTGAGCCTCTAGTTGAACTGACCATCCAATTTTATTGTAATTGTCTGTATTTCAAAGATATAATGAATTTGTCAGACTTGGGCATTGTTTCTGATCCATTTTTTATGCCCGTGCAGTAGAAAAAGATCGGGTACCATATTAATTTACTTTTTGTCCATCTGAATTGGTCGATAGACTCATTTAGGTTTATGACTACAGCCTAAATATTTCTGCGTTTTTGCTTTACACCACACTCAGCAATCTTTAAGTCATATGGTGGTGGCCACCTTTTTATTGGTGGAGGAGAGAGCACTTAAATATTTAGTACGATGTCTACTGTAAATCAAGTAATATTTGCGAGGGAATTTTATTTTCCCGTAATTACGCAAGAGCACTCACTCGCGAAAATAAAATCCTTGCTAAATATAATTACCTGATATTGAAATGCATCAAACAACACAAATTATTAACTTAAATTCACAAGCGCGAAAACTAAGTATCGCGAATAATTATATGACCATTGATTCGCTACAATAAAGTTCCGCGAAAATTTCTGGATTTACAGTATATAGATGTACATGACTAAGGTGAAAGTGTCCACAGACTAGCACATCAAATGCGTATTATATGTACATCCCATCTGTTTTCTTATTCCTTGATCTAATTCCTTTTCTTTCTTTTATCAGGCTGCAGTCAGGCGCGCCAGTGCTTTACTGAAAAGTCAAAAGCCAGTCGTGGTCAGGAAAGCTGCCGGTGGCCGCAAAACTAAATAGGAACTTTCTGTGTTTGTAAAGTTACTAAATAAACTATACAAAGGCTACTATTTCTGTGACTATTTTTTTATCCTTTCAACAATTTAGAGAATGTGTGAATTATTGCATGCTGATGGTAGAATACTGCTCAAGTTTGATACTCAGGCATCATTCTGGTCAATCTAATCCAAATTCGATCTTCAATGTGCATTGATATAATGAAACCTTTAGAGGGCAAATTCCATGACCTCTGTTATTAGCCTATCAAATTTCTGCCTTTGTATAATGTTAAATGGATGTACATGATTAGGGTTAAAGTGTCAACAGACTTGGGTATCAAATGCGTCTTGTATGTACATCTTTACATTTTTTTTCTCATCTTTACTTCAGAATTTGTTGGTATATTCTGGGATGCTAGTTTTCAGGAAAAATACTTTTTTTTAAAAATCAGTTCAGGATTTGTTCCATATAGAAAATGCAATGTTTGGTTAAATATTTGATTTAGATGGATATTTTCAGGATTTGTCAGCCATTGGTACTAGCATCTCTGTTGCTATCTGTGTGGTTATATGATAGACACAAGAGTTTTGGAGCAAGAATATTGGATTTGACCTGTTTATGGGGCTTCATGTAGAATACACTGAAGATCGAATTGTGATTAGATTTGATTATGGACAACTTTAACGTAGATATCAGCTGTGGGGGTATTAAAAAAGAAAAGCTCACAATCAGAGGGTGAGTGTATAAACCACTGAGTGAGCCAATAAATTCAATGCTTTTCAACACTTTTTCCAGCTTAATGTAATATATTCTTGGCTACAGTTTGGGTGATGACATGACTTAAAATTCAAGTAATCCACAGTCAGTGAAGTTATGGCTTAAAATCTGCGGTTGGCTTTCCCTTTCTTCAAATGTGACAGCAAATACCAAGATCTATGTCACTGTAGGTGTCAGCACGTAAAAAAAAAACACTGCTCATTGGCCATAAATGCTAATCCCAGGCCAAATTTGTCACCCTTCACTGACATTGGTGAAATTATCACATCAATGAATGTTTCTCGAGTGTGATGTTTTAAAAACAACAATGCAACCAACCATAAATCCTTCACCCATATGAATGTGTCACAGCATGGAGTTGAAGGGCTTATGGTATGGTAATGTTGTTAAACGTCCCACTCAAGAATATTTCACTCATATGGAGACGTCCCCGTGTGCCGGAGAAAGGCTACAAATTTTGGCTATGCTCAGCTCTTGTGGCTGTAGAGCAGGGAGGGTTCTTTAACTTGCCAACACCTACTGTGACACGGGACCTCGGTTTTTACTGTCTCATCCGAAATACGGGGATGGCCAATGGCGCTATGTGGCTCGAGCCCGGATCTTTCAATTCAGTCGAACACGCTAACCACTCGGCCACAAAGGCCCCTTGAAGGCCTTAAAATTTTTGTAATCGGGGCTTTTGAGCAAAGAGGGAACACTAAATGTACATGTAACACAGGACCTTGCTTTTTATTGTTTCATCCGATAGATAGGACAAGTCAGTTGTCTGCACCAAGGCTTGAACCCAAGCAAGATGTGTTTGTGAAACACTGATGCCCTTAGATATTAGCTACTACAAATGTAGGTCAAAGTCACAAGGCAACAAAAAGTATGGTACCAACAGCAAGGTCTTGTCACAAGTAATTCACATGTGGAATATGAAAGCCCCGTCACTTAACAATCAGGACCCTATAATAATGGGGTAAATAATCCTAAAATAGCATTCAACCATATAGTTGGCAAACTACAAGCATTAAACCATATAGTTGGCAAATTACAAGCCAAAATTTTAAGTTGTAGTTAGTGGCTAACTACAAGTTAATTTTTCAATGCATCGTGCAGCTGGGTCCTGTAGTTGTGGCCAATGTTAAAGCTTTTGCAGCAAATAGACCAAATACTATATGCACCAAAATTTTGCTTCTTGGAGCATACAAATCCCAGTCTGAAGGTGAGCAGGTATCTAAAACAACTGAAAAGGAACAAAGTAAAGTCAAAATGATATAATCTTTATTCTCTTCTCCGATGTGCTACAATTGTTAATGCTTTCATACAGAGATGACAAATTAACTTTGTAGTCCATGTAAACAAATGCAAAAAAAAGGTGGGGGTAAAACTGTGATCAACATAAAAGGTACAAATTGTAACCATGGTAATGGGCAAGTGCTCTAAAGGTAATATCACAGATTCTATTGACATAGCACAAAATACAGGTACACAACTGTGGCAATGAGTGATCTCATACTAGAGAGATATCTTTTAAAAAAAAATACAGATATAGATATCATATCAGAGATATCTCATGAGAATAAATACAGTTATACAGCTGTGGAAACAAGTGATATCATGCCAGAGATATCTCAAGAAAGTAAATACAGGTGCACATCTATAGCGATGAGTGATATCATGCCAGAGAAAGATATCACATAAAAAAAATACAGATATACAGCTGTGGCAATAATTGATATGCCAGAGGGATATTTCATGAAAATAAATACAGGTGTACAGAGAAATATCACAGAAAATAATTGAACCGTACCACAGAGATGTCACATGAAAATAAATACTATTGTACAGCTGTGATAATAACTGACATAAAAAAATGGAAGAGAAAAACCAGGAATGAGTCGACACTAGAAGTGAGGGACATATGTGTACACTATTGGGACAAAATCACAATAGCTTAGTGCTAGATGTAGTGTAAACTTTCTAAAAGGAAAAGTCAGCAATCCATTATATTTTGTCAACTTTACATAATTAATAAGACGCAAGGATCTTGTATAGAACTTTGATTTAACTAGTCATGGCAATCTGATTTTGACTAAACTCAGAAAAATACCAAGTACTTCTCAATAACTTGATTCAAAATTTTGATTACGTACTCCGTAGAGCTTATGAAGAATTTTATTCTCATTTCATTGGCCAGATCCAGAGTGAGAAGTCTTAATAGGGAAGTAAAATTACAGATATATTAACCCTTTCAACACCACAGACCGAAATAGACTGGTCCAGACAATAGAAAAGAGCATTTCATTCTAATACTTGGGGTTGAAAGGGTTAATATCCTTCAAAGATAGAACTTAAATATGGCAATTGAATTTCATTCAATCAAATTTGTTTTTCAATAAATAAAAAAACTGACATGGATAAATATGTAAATACATTTAAAAGAAAATTTTACACAAAAAAAAAAATAAATAAATAATAAAAAATAACAAAGGAAAACCAGCAGCCAATCACAGATAAGACATGTTAACAAAAAATATAAAGAAAAATTAATTCTCATGGACTCATCAGATTCTACAAGAGTAAAAGTTTCATGGACGGATTAAACATTAGGATAAAATGTCACTTTCATTTATTTTACTTGTCAAAAAACATCTATTTAAAAACACATAAAATAAAAGATTTCTAAAGGTCAACTAAGTCTGGGGACAATGAGATCAAGTCCCCTTGTTGTATAGGTACCATCTATAAACAGGTTACATATACAAATGTACATGTATTTGATTTTTTGAAAATAAAAAAAACATCTATTCACAATATGTTGGGATAACCGATCAGAAAGATGACCTTAAAAAACTGCTGAAAAATATTTGGACTGAGGCCAACGTATTGATGGTACACCAAGGTTAAGGAATCAACAGGAAAAAAAATGTAACAGTATTTACAATCTCTGTAAATAATTTGTCAAAGAAGAACATGCACGAACTTACTGACAAAATGTATATTTCTGGGACTAATACAATAAATGCAGAGATATGCTTGGTAGTTAAAAACTGAATAAAAAGAAGTTTCTGGGACTGTACATAGATATATTTCTGGGACTGTAGTTTATGTAAATTTCATTCATACTTGAGGTAGTTTAATGCTAAATTATTCATAATGGAAGTTAGATAATTCATTTTCAAAGATAATTATATAAGTCAACAAGTGTGTCGTTATTTAAGTATCATACGTAAATCAAACAAGAAAATTCTTTCGTTTTTCATTTCTACTGTATTTACAACTCCTTCTTTAATATATGGTTATATAACCAGATTCAAGTTTGATACACATTGGTTGTTTGTATTGTTATTGAACATCCCACTTAAGAATCACCGTGTGTCGGTGAAGGGCGACACATTTTGCCTATGCTTTGCACTTATGGCAGTAGAGCAGGGAGGGTTCTTTAACGTACCGACACCTACTGTGACACGGGACCTCAGCTTTTACTGTCTCATCCAAAAAAGATAGGATAGCCAACAGAGATATGGGTTTGGCTCGAACTCAGGACGTCTCAATTAGAAGTTGAACATACTAACCATGATTGTTTGTTGAGATTAAGAGAATCAGTCATTGGTGCGAGTCTATAATTTGGATTACTCCATTAAGGGGTCAAGTATTGTAAATTATGGACACAACAAGAGTTATCACAAGGTATTAAAGTTAGCTGAGGCATATTTAAAGATAGGATTAAAGTTTTCTAAAAGTAGGTTAAAGTCCAAGGTTGCTTGGTCAAAGGTTATGAACCAAATTGAAAGTTTTAATCATCAAGAATTCATATGTCAAACATCAAAGCCCTATCTTTTCGGGTTCAATCACAGAGCCCAGGCTAAACATTTGTATATAAACACCATTAATGCTAATTCCACAAGAATGACTTTTTTCCCCCGTAAGCTAAAATGTAATATAAGAAATCTCCTAAAGGGGTTTCTTTGTAAATTATCTTATTCGGGGATAGAGAGATATACATGTATTAACTACTGCTTAAGTACAACTGGCCATGTGTGATTAAATACAAAAGCTCTCCTAATACCCCGATGATGGCTAATTTGAAGTAAAGTGACCTTGACCTTAGATTTTCTGCTTTGTGTCAAGTTCATTTCACACTCAGACAATAGGTAATGGTATACAAATGATATGAAATTTTCATTTAAAGATAAGTTTATACAAAAATGGATAGATAGGGTAATGTCTAATTTGTTTGGAGAATAAACAGAAATTTGAGACACCTACAGAGGTCATTGAAAAGATCAAAACGACATCTTACATAAGTGAATGAGATAAAATTAAGATAGGAGCCAGAAGCTCATAGCACAAGTGCAACAGAGTATGAAAGATCAATGCTTCCATGTTGTTTGTAAATGCCGTAACTATTGCAATATATTATACGAATAAACAAATCAACTACACAATTCATATACATATTGCCCTGGGTGCACTTGTATGGGATATATAAAACATTATATGTACAACTGGACACTTAAATACTTCACTTCATAAATATCCAGCCTCAATGGGACTTTAAAGTATGTACAAATATGGTAACAAAATTTTGGTCACTAAAATAACCCAAATGCACTCATTAACCTGTTTGAAGTTGTAAATACAAATGCAATGACTCTGTTCTATGATTGAGATGATATTCTAAACAAAATGCAAGTCAATCAAAAAGCATGTACAAAATTAGACGCATCTATATGACCTTTTGATAATGTCTGTGAATCCAAAACTCTGCAATGCCCCGTATGGGATAAAATGTATGTACAAAATGTAAGAAGATACCATGTGCATGTACTAAAAATAGGAATGTTTAAGACACGCCTCAAGTGCTTAGTCTTCAGTATCTAACAGAGGTAGCAAGTCTCATAAATGCCTATCAATGAAGTCCATGTGATCCATTATCTCATTCACCCTGAAATTTCAAAATTAATTCTTCTAAAACGACCTGCTACAGGAGACAAGCAGTGAATGAATATAATTAGCAAAAAAAAAAAAAAGGAAATTAAAGTGAGACAACTTCAATAAAAAGTTACAAAAATAATAATTCATACTGACCTCTGATAAGTATTAAACAAGCATTCAAGCTTAACATCCAATTAAAACTAATGTGGTTAGATGATTTAATCATTTTTCTACCCTCCACACAGGAGAGCTCAAGGCTCAAATAAGCTTCTTCATAAAAACTGCCAGTGCTTATATTAAAAAGGGTCACCCTTGGAGTATTGAAGCTTGGCTAATGACTATGATACCTAAGAGTACAAATTTTGTGAATCAATATTCAAGTGCATTAAAATCTAAAATGTAAATATATAAAAATAATAAAGAATGTATTCAAAATGTACATTTCAAAATATTCAGTTATACATGTATAACTTAGGACACATTTATACACTGAACAACTGAGAGGGACAAAATCCTAGCATTTAAATGTAACATAAATACTCAATTATGTATCTCATGAATTCTATGGTCTATCAAGATATGCAATCTCTGAAAATAGGCTTGAAATAAATTTATTTAACATTCTTCTTTTCTGAACAATGTGGTCTGGCAAAACAGTGAGTGTTCTGTTTTGCGGGAATTATACATTCCCTGATTAAATTGCAAGTCAGCTGATATATAAGCATGATATGTTAATCAATCACAAACTGTTAATTACTATGGCATGTGTAAGTATGACTATATACAATGTATAACAGAAAAAATGTAAAAATAGTATACATTTACTTGTTCACAATAGAGTACTTGATATGACATGGAAAAAAATATCATGAGTTATCTGCCCTTTGGTAATCTTTTTTTTGATATCACAGCACAGGAAAACTATATTTTTCAATGAATATTGTCTCTTTCTCTCTCTTAACATTCTCTTGGGACTCACAACAGGTTTCAAATCTATTGTGTTAGCTTAAATCTCTCTCTTTACCATAAACTGGATAATAAGTAAGCACACATTTTGTGCAACTGTAATAAATAATGACCCTCCTGCACTAACATATCTCATCACCAATAGGAGGATCCAAAGTCTTTCTTCTTCCTGGCTTTGGCGAGTTCACCAGACACTTTACCGATGCACCTATGAGTAAGTGCATCTATTTCTTCTGTCAGGTTTAGGGACTGGTTCAGAGCATCTTCAAATTCGTGGGACTGCAAGAAACGTGAATTATAAAATCAAAATGAAATCTATATTGCAGAACAAATCACAAGGAAGGATGTGCAAAGATAAAGACATATTCTGTCAACAACTGATACTAATTTACACTGATTGTTCTTTATCTTATACTCCTTTTCATAATAGATTTAGATTTTTGTAGATCTACTGCAAGTTAAATTGAGTTACCTCCCTTGACACAATTTGACTGTTTACTCTAACCTGAATGTTCTTACAATAGTATTACAATATGGTATTAGGGTCAGACTAATGCATCTGGAAAGGTTACTGATTACCCTCTTAGACAAAAACAATCCTCATTTAATGTCATAAGTTATTTACTAAATAGGTCACTAGACATTATAAGTTATCTCCCCTGCTACATCTTTGAATTTAAGCTAATAAAAAGGTCTTTCTTAGCACCGCACTTGCCCTGGATCTTGGAAACAGTCCCTCGTCAGAATTTTTATAATGATTGATATAAAATGCTCATCTACTAGAAATGTTAACTTTATAGTTTTGAAATTAGAATTATACAACTTGGAAACACTAGGGTGGTTGGTTTAACTGTTGTATACGTCCCACTTAAGAATCTTTCACTTAAATGGAGATGTCACCAATGCTGCTGAAGCGTGATAAATCTGACCTACACTCAGCAAGTATTGCCATTCAGTAATGAGAGTTCCTTAACATGCTGACTGTGACCTACTGTGACACAAGAGCTTGGGTGTTTCTGACTCATCTAAAGGACAGAGAATACATGTACCTGTAGTTGTAAATCGTCCTTTTTTGAGAAAACAATTTTTAATGGCCATTTTTGAAAAGTGTTTATCTCACATTCAAGAAT
>JACSZP010057047.1:0-10663 GCA_016161895.1 Pinna nobilis | reverse complement strand
TTTGATGAATGTATCATGCACGGTTTGAGAGTTATGCTCCGGACAAAGGAAAAATTAAATTTTTAACAAAAGGCAATAACTCTGTAAATATTGCAGCTAGAGTTATGGTTCTTGAACACTGCACTGCGTCTTGTGATGGTCTTGATGTGTATGAAGTTCGATGAATCTATCATGCACGGTTTAAGAGTTATGCTCCGGACAAGAAAAGTTAACGGACAGACGGACGGACGGACAACGCCATACCATAATACGTCCCGTCATTCGACGGGCGTATAAAAAGCTAGCCAGCTCCACAGAGATTTGGAGTGCTTTTCTATGCAGTGGTGCACCATGATCTAATGAAACCTAACTGTAACAGCAAATCACATGACTTCTGTCAATGACCAATCAAATGCCAATGTTTAGAGATTGAACGTAAAAGTTGTCACCATGAGTATATATATAAGAAGTTCCAAAAGAGGTAGTGGGATTTGACCTCTCAATGGGGTTTCAAAAGATCTTCATACAACATGGTATAGAAAAGGAGCACAATTAAGGATTGTTTTGCATTTCTCTTGTTTCATTAGGGCATGAATGCAACGGAGTGTAGAAAAAAATTCTGTGAAGCACGATTTGTATTGTTTGTTTCGATCAGCTGATCAATCCGTTGACTTGAGATTCGTACAATGCAGGTGCTGTAGGCTAGTTTCTATGTCAACAAACTCGAGTTCTTCACTAAACATTGGCTGCGGTATTATCAGCTTCACCGATGTCATCATTGAAAAACAACTCCTCGGCTGTGGGCATCTTAAATGTCTACGCATATCCTCAGCATGATGAGAAAGTCGCAGATCTTAACTGTGACGTAGCCAGCAGACGAACACAATCAGAACAAAATGACGGAGCCTACACTGACTGGCAGTCACTGTCAACGTTTTTTTTTTTTTCTTGTAATGATATAATATGCTCGTTAAGAACAAACAAATAAATCTATACTTTGTATTCGTTCATGTTGAAATCTCAGAGGCTTGTATTTACAAAACCAGTATTGGCATTAAATCTAATATAAATAGAAAGGGTTTCCCCGATATAAATTTTTGTATTCATCCGTCAACTTGAAGTAAAGCGGTTTTCTTCGGTAAAGCTCACGCGCCTCTTCATTACATGATAAACATTCACGTTCAATATAGGTGCAATGAAGGAAATTGCAGTCGGTATGTAAATATCAAAGATTGAATTCCAACTAGCCCACCCTGCCTAAGCAACCCACTAAACAAGCCCTTTCGACACCATGGACCAATATGGACTGATCTGAGACAATAGAAAAGACCATACCATTTTGTTACTTGGGGTTGAAAGGAATATAGGACTACTTGTCTTATGTGACCTGAATGTATAGTTCCAAAAATAGCTTTTTCCTATACAAATCATTCAAACTAAGAGACCGCCTGCTATATGTGATCTTTTTGTTCCTTCCCTTCAATATTTGGTCTCCGAAAACAGGTTACACTGTACATTTTCTTCCTTGAATATTGTATGTCTGAATGATAAAAGTATAACCAACCTTTGATTGTTTAATTTGGTGTATTTTTCTTTATCAGCGGAACTAAGTTTGAGCAGATCCTGTAGGACTGGTGAGTGGGTTTTGATAATCTGGTTGTCAACATAAACATCGTACAGCGACGTCTTCATCTCAAATATCTTCTCTGTCGTACCTGTTGAGAGAGATAAGAATATGACAAGTTGGAGAATCCTAAATTGCCAAAAAACTTTTTTTTTTAATTAACTATTGATACTTATTGCAAGTTTTGAGTGTCATGATGTTAGATTTTTGTTAGATTTCACTGTTGAATATTATTTTTTTCAAAAAAGTGACATGCCATCATTTATTTTTTGCCGCTGTAATCAAAGATTGGGGGGGGGGGGGTATACGGTAATTTTTGGTCCATGTGCTTGTGTCTTTGTCTCATGTGCTTGTGTCTTTGTCTATCTGTTTGTTTTTCTGCAAATCTATTTTAGCTAGGACATAACTTTTGACCGATAAGCAATAGTCATTTCATATTTCACACGTGTACTTCTGATGACAAAACTTTTCTTTTGCTAACAAATTTTTGACCCAGTGAAACTGACCTCTAAGCATATCTTTTTATTTTGTAGACATGTAAAAATCACATGTTTTTACTTACATCTACACAGCAACTTACATGTTGACCTCTATGTGTAATTATGGAAAGTACTCAGCAACTGAAAACATCACATGCATTTTTTAAGGATTTCCCCATCTATACCTGCACATAAATGTACAGTTGCTAAAACTCTCCAATAATGTGGCCATAAGAGACAATATAGAAATAAGATTTTAGAGAAAAGTCAAATCTGTGAATCCAGCAAGGGAACAACTTACACGCTATATAAGACAGTTCAGACTCTAACACCTCTGTGTCGGCGACATTGACGTAAAAATGTGGAACCACCTCGTGACCTAATGACCCCACATCATGGTTTCCTAAACAGCATGCGCAATAGACTGAAAAAGTAAAGAAACATACCTTGATATACGAAAACATCACTATATTAAGGTTAATTAATTCCAATCTTTGAAATATAGATATTGTAAAAAGAACAAAAAAATGGAAAGTCAAGAAAATTGACATAAAATTTCAAATGGACACTCCCTAAATGATGACTATGACTTTTCAGATATAACTTAAGTAAACTTTATCCAAAGTCTGTGCCCCAAGTATTATAGTGGCAAATGTCCAACTGGACACTGCATATTTAGCACACTGTGGACACGATTTATGACCCCAATAGGTCTGCTGTATGTACAGCCACATGTCATGATAAACTTACCTCTATAACAAACGACTCCTATCGGTGGCGGCGAGAAAAACAATATTCTTTGTTGTAATAAAACGAATTTCCATAAAATGAAAATATTTGGACCAAAAAATTTTATAAACTGTGAGAAACAGCCTGCAGGATGTGTTATCTGCAAAATAAAACAAAAAAGTCAATCAAGAGAAAATCAGAAAATGTAATTATCTGCATAATGCCAATTCTTTTCTTTATTTGAATAACTCTTAAAGTTTGATTTTACTGCTAACTGTAAAAGAAAGTAAGTTGGTTCGTTGTTTTGACTTTTTACGCTCAACTCAAGAATCTTTTACTTCCATGGAGATGCACTGTATGCCAGTAAAGTGCAACAAATTTGGCCTATGCTNNCGTCAATCGCAGAATCAAACACACAATCTCATGATCAGAAGGGCCTCAAGTGATATAACTTAACCAGGAAAAGTACTGGTAAGTCAAACCAGGGGGTATGTGAAATTGCAAATATCAATTAATCTTGCATGAAGCTAAATTTCAGGGTATTCACAATTCAAGAAAGAAATTTTGATCCAAAAGAGATTAAAAAATGTATGTACAGACATACAAGAGTTTATCATTAATCTGTTGTATAGCAAAACTTAACCTCACAAATGAACTGAAATAAACATGAATGAACACTTCTTACCCTCATTTCTGGGAGACTTGACGTTGATGGTGAGGAAGCAGGAGTGACGGTCTTTGAGGAATTTCCATTACTGGGTAACAATCCCTTTTTGTCATGATAGAATGCTTGAAGCTGTGTGTATGTTCCAGGTACTTCTAACTGGTGTCTGCAATAAAGTAAGTTTTAGTACTATGATCAGTTTGTAATTCTTTGACCAAGTCAACAAGCTAGCGCCTGTATTTTTGTTTAACATCCCACTCAAGTATATCTTTCCCTCATATGGCAACATCCACCATATACTGATAAAAAGCTTCAACTACATTCAGCACTAAGGGCCACTGAAAAGTGAGGGGTCTGTGTAGCACCAACACCAATTGTTGTGAGGTGCCACTGGTAACGGCCCCATCAAAGTATGACAAGGTCAGTGAAGCTTTCATCTTACCTGAGGTCACTTTCAAATACAGTCGAATCTTGAAAACTCAAACGTCTTTCTCTCAAAGTTCTCAATCTCTCAAAGTAAAGCTACGGTCCCAAACTTTTGAATGTTGACTTAGAAATTTTAAATTTTTTGAATAATTTTCACAGTCCAAAGCTTAAAATACCAGTGAAATGTCATCTCAACTTATTCTGAAATGTGAATTTTCGGCAGACCTTGTAATCACCGTGTGTTTATTTAGTAATCAAGATGCCAGCAGTGTTAAATTATTTTAGAATGTTCACCAAAATGATGAGTAATGAGAACAGTGTTCGGGAGAGGGAGTGAATAAGAGGGTTTGGGTTGGCGGAAAAGTGTTCAGCTAGAAATATAGTTACTGAAAACTCAAGCTCTGGAAAACTCGAAGTTTATCAGCGGTCCTGAGCACTTTGAGTTTTCGAGATTCAACTGTATATATTCGGTATATGTAATGCTCTACTGTTCAACTTTGTTATTAAATTGAAAAAGACCAAGTTAAAACAGACTGCCTGAATCAAGGACAGCAGGTTTTATAGATTAAGTCAAGGCTATCTGGGTAATAACAACTCTTAAAAGCTCTTTTTTTGTGTAACAAATATTCCACAACATATGGAGTATCCTTCATTACCAGCAGTGTTCTTCCCATGAATTATTTACAGTGCAAGGGTACTTTAGAGATTGTTAAACCCAAAGTGGGGAGAAGATGCCTGTAAATTGCACCACACAATGAAGATGCAGGTAGATTGCACCACACAGTAGTTTATTGTACGGTAACCCATGGAGATGTAACATTAATAATATCTATATGTAAATTAACCTGTGGATCACTCTAACTTGGTAAAGAATTATTTGATATGTAATATGTAAATAAAGCAGAGTGGTGGGGGGAAAAAGAGAGTGGGGTTAATGCAAATGGCATAGCGGTTATCTGAAATATGTACACAATCCCTGACCACAATAAGAGTCTGGTTACCTGACTTGTGTTTCCAGGAACTGCATATGTCGGTACAATAGTGTATAAGATGTTGATAGAATGCCCACAGATTTCATCCTCGCACCTCTTTCAATTTCACTCTCCACTGGCATGTTCTCAAAACAAGCCAGGCCATACAAATTCTCCTTGCGGAAATACCTAAAAACAAAGAGTCAAAAACAGGTGAAGATAGCATCCAGCTTCAATTTTCATTCTTTATCTAAGTTGAATTAAGACACTAAGAAATTATAGCTTTTCTCAATTCCTGGTAATTCAAAACTGTTTAATCATTTTTTTTTTTTTTTTTGCAAATTTTTATCCCATTAAAACCATCAACCACACTTTTAACTTCGGTGATAATATACCAAGTAAAACACCGCAATTCATCTATTATCAAAGAGGCAGACATTTACACTTTTCGATAAGTAATAAGAACAAAACAAGAAATCTTCAAAAACAGAGCATAAATTTGGTTAAATACAGTGGAACATCACGTACAGACCGCCTCACTAAGAAGACCATCTCATAATAAAGACCTTAAGAAATCAATGTGCCTAGCATCATTACAATCAATTTTAATCTCACTTAGGAGATCACCTCATTATTCTGACCAAGTTCAAACCACTTGGGTGGTCTTCATAGCGAAGTTCCACAGTACTTGTTAAAAAATTCACGTACAACTCTATCAAACATAGAAATTGTTAGCAATTCATGAACTTAATGTACTTACACAAAATCTTTATGTTGCGTATGTGATCCACTGACCATTGCTTTAAATTCTACACCATCCAGGTCAAACTCCTCAGGGGTACACCACTCAATCATGTTCCCTGTTAAAAGGAGAAACATCATCAAACTTTATATACAGATTTAATACATGTATTTTGAAACCTAGGGGCCAGATAACCAGCCATAAAAAAATCAAATGAATGCTTACATGTACAGTACAACCTGCTATAATGACCACCTGTACAAAAAGGTCATCAATGTCACAAATCCCTTTTTTGCTGTCCCCAATAGTTCAACTTGTTTTTAAAGACCACCTCATTATAATAAATGGTTTCTTGTGTCCCTTTGGGTGTCTTTATAAACAAAACAGAGTACACCTTGGTACATGTACATGTAGCTGGTCTTTAGGCCAAGCATAAATTCAGTTAATACTTTTTCCACCAAAAGCATAGGGTGGCAGAACTAATTGATTTAGGTGGCCAGTGTACAAAGGGTTTATACATGTAACAGTGGCAGTGGGGAAAGTTTGGAACTCAAAATCCCTGTGCAATAAACCGTAAAACAATAATAGTGAGAATGTGTGTTGATTGTGTTAGAAAACCTTTTAACAAAGATTTCTGGCTTTGGTGCATGTAGCCCATTTACATGTACCAGTACATATCTTTTAATTGGGAGAGCACCTATTGCTCCATGGTAGTGTGTCCCCCTTTAGATTGTGTGGTATTGGGTTGGAGTCAGATGAAATTGCCTGTCCTTCGAATGAGACAATAAAAATCCAAGTCTCATATAACATCTTGTCCCTCTAGTGAGACAGTAAAAGCCCAGGTCCCATGTTCAGACTTGGCTTGATAATTCATAATACATTTTTAAGAGGGACTGGACATGTTAGACAAGGATGCTCAGTTCGTTTATAGCAGCCAAATGATTAGTAGGAGGCCTGGATTTGAATCCCAGTCTGGCCATCACTTTCCCTCCCCTATTACTTTGGCATCAAGCAAAATAACTGGATTGAGATTTCTTTATTGAAAATCTAGAAAACAGACAAGAAGAGTGTGTGTAGCTCAGTTTGTAGGGCAGTCACATGGTTAATGGGAGACCTACATGTAGGTACGAATCCCTGTCTGTTGGTCACTTTTTCCACCCCTATTAAACATGTTGAGGATCCCTTGATAACTGCACCAACTTGATTGAGCCATTATCTCTGGCTGGTAGGTTAATATACAGTGTAGTTGGTCTATAACGAAGTCAAAGGGGATTGTCTTTTTACTTCGTTACAGGCATCCTTCATTTTAAGCATCAGAATTTAATACATAAATAGATAATTATTAATTCTGTTTGGGGAATTTTATTCCCCTTCTATATAGCACTGAATTCGCTTTAAGCTGATTCGTTATAGACCGACTCTACCGTAGATTGAAATTTCTGAACCTTCTATCAACTTTACACTACCACAACAAAATGATCTTGAAAGTTGCATAAAACAGTACCGTAATAAAACAAACATGAAAACAAACAAGCATACAAAAATGATCTGACACAAGAGAAAATGGAAATTACGTTTAAATTTGGGCATACTCAATTTGTTTGGCTTATGAATATACAGACCATATGTGATATAACACATTCTGAAAGTTTCTGAGTAATTTGACTTGTAAGAAGTTGTGATAAGATCAGTAGAACATCAACCTGAACGCGTGTCAAATGTGACGACGAAAACACAGACGACGTGATCAGTCTCGGCCAGGGAACCAGAAGAAGCGCTGGAACTGACTTTTCCACCGGTGTCAATACCAGAGCCATGGTAGCTATTTGTGTGTGGATGAACCGGACGTCGGCGCCTTGGTCCGTCATTTTCTTCATCCTCTGAAAATTTTAGCAGAGGGGCCTTCTCGTCATCTGCCATGTTTCTTATTGATTTTACTCACTTCCGGTATGTTAAAAATCAAAGAGAGTTACCTCCCTTTAGTTTTTGTTTACGTTCGTTTCGGAATATTTGAATAAATTACATAACGTCCTCGTGATCTGATATGTATGTAGAGATATGTTTAAGTTCTTAACCCAGCTACTGTCGCACTGACAAGTGATACACACCCCGGTTATTACAGAGGGTAGACAGATTGACCTGCAACATTTTCTACTTTCACTTTGTTGATTTTGCTTCCTGTTCATAGTGTCAGTGACAAACGGTATCCAAAGGGCACAGATAATCACAGGTAAGTTCAATGACAATAGATCATTCTGTTAGATTCACAAAGTAATAGGTCAGTTGGTGCATGTGGTATTTCTGTTATATATAGATAATTCCGAAAATGAATACTGACGACTGCCAGACTGCGTCTACACCTACACTTCAGACTTTGAATTATCCACCAAGGAGTTTAGTCAATTAGTGCAGTCGAGTTTTCTCCCTTTGCCGACGAATTGCAAAAGAAAAGTAAAACTTCCTGTATGCCATTAACAGATATATACTCTATTGGTTATTCATTTATTTTTTATTCTTTTTCCAATATTTGGCCTACGTTCCGAGTCAGAAAAAATAAAATGAGTTACAGATACAGGTAGATAATTGGAACACTGTGGCTCATGAGTGGTATGCATATCTTTGCCTTCTAACCCTGAGGTCGCGGGTTCGAATCCGCGATGCACTGCAATTGGCTTTCCCTGTCCTACCGATGAAAGAGCGACAACAGAGGTCCTGTGGCAGTGAGCATTTGTTTGCACGCTAAAGAACCCATACTGCTCTACGGCCGCAAGTGCCAAGTGTGGTAAATCTAGACAGTGTTAGGCCCTTGTGTGTCACAAGTTCAGTCTGTGTTCGGACACAACAATGTCATTGCCAGAAAACCATTTTTGCACCCTGTTTGATGATGAATGTTCTTGCCCTAAAGCAAGGGTTACTCCGATTGAGTCATGGGTATGGTTACTGCAAGTCATGACGGGAATTAAAGATAATCAGGAGATCTGAAATAAGGACCTCAAAATTAAGATGGGGTGGAATGTGGTAAATCTAGACAGTCTTAGGTATCCACATAAGTGAAAGATTCTTGAGTGTGACGTTAAACAAAAACACAACCAACCAGCATGTATATATCATATTTAGTTTTGTAGTCAAGTAAAACCTGCAAATACAGACCTTTGTTGTTGCTTAACGGCTGACTCAAAAATGTTTCATTAACCCTTTCAACACTAAAGACCACAATAGACTGACCGTCAAAGACAATAGAAAGGACCTTACTATTTGGATACTTGGGAGTTGAAAGAGTTTAAAAAGAAGATTTTGTTCACTGCTGGTGCAAGGTTTTAAATTTTGGTCTATGGTTACGCATGCTAGATGCACTTTGGACCATTGAAAAGTGAGGGTTACCATGCTCATACCTACATGAACACATGACAGGGGATCTTGGTGATTTTACTGTCTCATCTGAAAGGCAAGAAAAGACAGACACCTCAAACAAGGCTCTGAAGATTAAATTGCCCACTGGAGCCACAATGGTTTTTGCATACACAGAAAGACTGGATTGACCAGTTTCTTGTACATTGTACAATTATAATATAGAAGGTCCTGCATCAATTTTTAGATCAGCTTGGTATGGCGCTGTAAGTGTTGATCCAAGATTTTTTTTTAAAGGGGGAGGATCTTGTGGCAAGAAAAACACAAGTAGTGACTCAATTTTGTCATACATTATTAAGATATATATTTTGAAATTCCAAATGGGGAGGGGGGATCAAGGCCACCTGATGCCTCCTCTAGATCCATGCATGCACTGAATAAGTCTTTAATATACAATTTTAAGCCTTTTTATTGTAGGAGGAATAATGAAATCAGCACTTGTCATTGGTGCTTCTAGAGGAATTGGTCGTCAGATATCATTAACGCTAGCAAGAAATGGGTATCAGGTTGGAGTAGCATCTAAGACTGAGGAGTCCTCGGAGAAACTGCCTGGATCCATCCACACAGTTACAGAAGAAATCAAGAGTGTGCTAGGCGGAGAAGCTATACCTATCAAATGTGACAGCAGAAAAGAGGAAGACATCAAGTCTGCTGTCAGTTTGTGCATTAAGAAGTGAGTGTCTATTGTTCTATTATTCAACAAATTTTCAAAACAGAAAAAAACCTGCTTTACCAACCACCTGTAGATACAGACCACCTGGACCCAGTTGCAAAATGCATTGTTAAATTAACTTGTAGTTAGCCACTAACTAGAAGTTAAAATTTTAGCTTGTTGTTGTTGTTGTTGCGTTGTTGTTTAACGTCCCACTCAAGAATATTTCACTCATATGGAGACGGTGAAGGGCGACAAATTTTGCCTGTGCTCGGCACTGCTGGCCGTAGAGCAGGGAGGGTTCTTTAACGTGCCAACACCTACTGTGACACGGGACCTCGGTTTTTACTGTCTCATCTGAAAGAAAGGGACGGCCAACCGCGGAGTGGCGCTGCGGGAATTGAACCCTGGACCCCTTGGCTCGAAGTCGAACACGCTAACCACTCGGCCACGGAGGCCCCAAATTTTAGCTTGTAAATTACTAACTAATATGGTTTAACGCTTTTGCAGGATTGTTTAGTTAGTTAATTATGAGTTAACTTATAGAAAATTTATTTTAGAGTTACCACAACCACACATTTAGCCATCGATAAGTTTATAGTTAAAGTAAACTACAAGTTTAACTTTAATTGTGCAACTGGGTCCTGGTCACCAAGACTTTTTTTCTGTCCCCAGTTGTACCATTTGCTTACAAATCAACCTCTCATGTAAAGACCAGTTTTCTTGTGTTCCTTATGAGGTTATTTCCAGTACAGTAGGGTCAGTCTATAACTAATCAGCTCAAACCAAATTCAGTGCTATAATGAAGAGGAAAAAAATCCCCCAAAAGAATTACTATATATATTAAGCATAAAATATTTTGACACAAAAGTCACATTTTGATACTAAAGTCTACATACTTCACAGTAAATATATACTTACATGATTATTTACTTTTTCCCCCAAAATGTTTACAGATTTGGCAAATTGGACCTTGCAGTGTACAATGC
>JACSZP010057039.1:0-11883 GCA_016161895.1 Pinna nobilis | reverse complement strand
TGAGACACGATAATAGAGTGTGTTAAGCATGTTTATTAACTTTCCATGCTACATGTATGTATGTTAAGTGCACTTTGACTTAGTTTTACCACTCAAATTAAAACAAAGTACAAGTCATAAACACGATCCATTGAAGTGTCTTGTTACACACTTCCTATATAAATTCTTAGTAAAACTTTCGAACAAATTTATTTTTAAGTTTATATCTTTCATACGCCAGTTTCAATTTAATCGAGTTCTTTTTATTTCGAATTGTTTTGAATATGTTTGTAAGTAGCCTGTCAGTTTTGATTTGTAATTTACTCAGGAAGAAATAGTATGATAACATTGAATTGCGCCACTTTTACAGCGTACAATTTTAGGTCAACAATTACCTTTCTATTCCAATTATAATATTTAATTTTGGAAATCTGTGGTACTACTTACAGTAACATTGATAAACCAATCAAAGCTATTTAAGCTTATTTTATACCGAAACAAGAAATATATTATTGGCAATAGATGATGATGATGATGATGATGATGATGATGTGCCGGTTGTTTACGGAAAAACAGTTACTTTGTATCTTTATGTAAATCAATCGTTTCAATTTTCTCGTAGAGCATGCATTTCCAAGAACATGTTTGTGCATTAAAACATGAACATGAACATTATTAAAAACTTACAGAGAAAAAAATAATAATTCTCAGATCTCTTTTACACAGTTAACTATAATTTTTCTGGGAATGCCCTGAAAAAAGAATGATGGTGATAGTGATGAATTGATAGTGCGATTTTATGTCTGATATCAAAATGATTATATGCATTTTGTAGAACGTGTGTTAAGATCAGACGTATTATCTTTCCTCAGTTCAAAGGTCATTAACACTTAACTCATCTCTCCACTGAACTATCCCCAAATGATATGACGTCAGTAACATGCATTAAGGAAACTTTTATAGAAAATAAATAAGTATCAAGTTAAATTTTTTAAAATTCAAATCATTACTGAGCTTTCCCATGTTTTATCAGTACGAAAATAAAAAAATGGCCAATGGATACTATTTCTCATGCAAAATATAATCTTCTTTGATAAAGATTCAAGACCAGCGAGTTATTGGAATTTATGAGTGATAAGATTTCTGTGAGATGAGGATCTGTTAGATTACTCCGTCTTCCAATAATATAACTTTATATATATATATATATTATATATGAGAAATAAATGATCAGCACACCTGTAAAACATGAGTTGCGTCCAATCAAATGACTGTTTTTTTTACTCTTTTAATAGAGAAACCAAGTCTTTTAGCCAATATTATAAATATATTCATTTCATTTGACATCGACAAATTACAAAACACTGGTCGGATTCTAGTCATAGGTGAAATAAAGATTGTGATGCCACACAAAGAACAACTAAAATACCAGTTTGTTGTTGTTGTTGCGTTGTTGTTAAACGTCCCACTCAAGAATATTTCACTCATATGGAGACGCCACCGTATGCCAATGAAGGGCGACAAATTTTGCCTAAGCTCGGCACTGCTGGCCGTAGAGCAGGGAGGGTGCTTTTACGTGCCAAAAACTACTGTGACACGGGACCTCGGTTTAACTGTCTCATCCAAAAGACAGGGACGACATCCGATAATACTAGTACCCTTATCAACGTTATTTTCTAATCAAAGTAGCAAAGGATACTTAAAAATACATTTGCACTCATTTTTTCATCTTCAAAGAATTAAACAAAATTGAAATATCACATTTGCACCAGCATATAATTAGAAGATGTAGCTAATAAAATACAAAAATATGCACGCAATAAGTACGCGTAGATATCGTCGTTTAAAAAAATCAAAAATACACGTTTACGGGTTGTAGTCATTTCCCGTCATTTTAACAGACATGACCGATGCCTATAAGTAGGGCGAATTACGTGGACAAAACTTGTCCAGCACGAACATTTAAACGTTGGTTTTGACCATTTTAATGTGTAAATCACTTAATTATATCCATTTGTACACGATTCCGTCGTTGTCTTGTGTACGACAATTTTTTGCGAAATGAGTCCAAGTGTACATTTAATGTATAAAAATAGATTAATGTAGGCCATTTCAATGATATGTATCCATTGTCGCATATTTTGATTGCCTTCAAGAGGGCTTCCATAATGTATCGGGATTGTTTGATAAAAGAGGGACTAAAATGTCGATCAAATACAACCTGTCTGATGTTTTATGAAAGGAAGAAGTTTGGGAATTATGATAAACGGATACAAATAAGAGTAACTTGAATTAGCTGGAAAATACACATATATATTTTATTATAGAACTAACTTGATCCTAAGCGCCGGATCACGTTGAGTTGACAGGGGCTGATCATCAGATCAAACGAGGCGGGTAGCGTCGAGTTTGATCTAATGATCCGCCCCTCTCAACAAGTTCACACTCTGTTAAATCAACAGTTTCAAAACTCGGAATATTGATAGGTTCATGTATATGGGTGAAATAGAGGATCCCAAGGGGCATTCCGAATTGAATAAGTCAACGAAAGACAAAATTGTGGCCAAAACAAAAAGGAGACAAAATTACAAACAGAAATACACTTATAACTAAGAATAGTGTAACATGAACCCCACTAAAAAAAACGGGGGGTGAGTTCAGGTGCTCTGGAAGGGTAAGCAACTCCTGCTTCACGCGCGGCACCCGTCGTGTCACACATTTTCGAATACAAGAACAAATCACAATCGGTGATGGTCATAATCGAGAAAAGGGGATCGGGACTAGGCATGTGACAAGGGGAACATATCCCGATATGATAAATAAGATGATAAATAAGATTATTTGAATTGAGCTAAATTTAATAAAATATATATGGAGATAAGTTTGAAATAGGTTAATTAATGCCAGTAAGTAAGTATTACGGAGATACGGGTGGAGCATTTTAACCTAGAACTAAGTTATCATAATTTTTCGTGTTTTTCATCGTTGTGCAGTGTTTTTAGTACAACCTTTACCTACCTGGAATTTCATCTTGCATATAAATCTCCGGTATTTTTGGTAAAGATTCATATCATAACTAGTAAATAGGATGTTTTTGTTCGGCGAAGCATAACTTATCTACCATGTAGTAAGATATGCTTACATTGTCTTTGAAGCTGGGAAAAAATCCTGATCTTCTTACGTCATATATTACGTGAAACATTGCGCAGTTCACATACAGATCCGACTTGAAAGTGATAAGTAAATTCTATCTTGGTAAACAGGGATGTGACTGTATTGTCTTTAAAGCCAGAATAAGATGTTTGGTCTGTTTTTATTTCCTGTTTGGATGAACACCCGTCGTTTTGTTTCTTTAAGTAACATTTGACAGTCTTCCAGACAAAAACCAATGTCTACTCGTACTTTTAAGTAGAAAAACTATTCTAGTGTATTTTGCAACATCAATGACTACTGAAATTATGTTAAAAATGAAACATGAAAAGGAAATGGATATCTATCATTTTATCATTTGAGGACGGAGATAAGCAAACAGGGACCCCTGGATATACAGGAGGTGGGATCAGGTGTTTAGGAGGACTAGGCATTCCCTGTCAACCAGTCACATCCGTGGGTCCTATACCTTAATCAGTTAAAAGAAGAAATCAGAATTAAAATTAGTGTCTGGAGACCGGTCTTACATTTAGTATGAAACATAAGGGGTAGCATTCGACCAAAGACAGATTATACTAGAAAACTACACCGTTGTGAAGACAATAGCATTAATTTTGCGAAATAATTACTTTAAATGAGAGTACATGTACCCATTTATCGTGTTCGTATACGCCAATATGAAATGCAAACAATAAATGCATCAGATATGGTTAAATCAATTTTGGACGTTAAAGTATAAGAAATATTGGCCATCACCTTTCCAACCCTAAATATCCAAATGGTATATTTTTCTCTCTTTTCAAGACCAGTCTGATATGATCTGTATGGCTTTTTACCACTTTTCGACTGTTAATATGACCATTGTTATTTGATTATCTTTCTTGAGTTAAAGACATGCTATAATTTACCAGGTTTTTGTATTAATATTTATATAATACGTTACATCTGTAAATTAATGATCGAATATTCCCTGTGGTGTTTTTGAGATGACGACACGATTAAAGATGGCTGAAAAGGGATGCCTTCGAAAATTATACATACATGTAAGCATTTTGTGCTGATGAAAACCAATGTTGCTGTCGGCTGGCATCGAATCCAAAAGGTTGCGCATTTGGTCTCAAAATCATTAGAGAAATAAATTTGTAGTTGCAGTCTACCCTTTATTGGTTTCTGATCCCAATGAGCTATGTTCCATCCTTTCAATCCTTAATATTAGAATAGTATTCTCTTTCTAATGATTTCAATGTGTCTATTATGGTATGTTTTATTGTAAGGATCACAGTAGGTGTTGACACGTTGAAGAACACTCCCTGCTTTACAGCCAGCAGTGCCGAGCATAGGCAAAATCTGTAGCCCTTCATCGGCACACGGTGACGTCTCCATATGAGTGAAATATTTTTGAGTGGGACGTTAAACAACAATATCATACCATACGAAATATTCTAAATCCTTATAGAATGAACATATAGATTCTGAAAAATGTCAAGCTTTTCCATTCTTTAGAGTAATAATATTTGTAGAAAGATTGAAAATGGCTTTATGATATGATGTAAAATTTGAAAAATTCCACAGCACAAATTTCCGTTTACTTAATTAATGTTGTTGAACGTTCTATTCAGGTATGATATATTTAAAATTAAAGTGTCCACATACATTTTATTTTTTTTTTATATTTCAGTCATGCTCGATTTCAACACATATTTTTTCACATATTCAGCCACATTCTCTAGTATATTGTACTTCAATCCTTCGTGTATTGTTTCTGGCAATATTGAAGGACCATTTTCATGTACGCTCATTTACAAAGTCAAAGCAGCTTCAAGGAAACTTTTGTCTTATCGACATATTAAATTAAACCTGAGTTAAGATTCGAGAATACTTTAACTCTTTTCTTTTTTTTTCCTAGATAGAATGTAGGCACCTGATTAACCGGGATTCCGGATTTTTTTTTAAATGTAAGGTGTATCTCGGTGAAGACAAGATATCTATAGTACGCATCATCAGATATCTCCATTTCCGGTTATGGTTTTTTTTCTTTTATTTTTTTAAGGGATCAAACGATGAAAAGGTAAGCCGCATATTTAACTTATTTTTAACATCGTTCACGAAGTTCTGATTTACAGGGACTTTTTTTTCTCAATAAAAATGTTACATTTCTGCATGAGGTGTGATTATAAACCAACAAACGTTGTTTTGTTTTGATAAGAGGGGCGAAATCGATGCAATGAGGAGGAACCAAAGGGCAATCTTGTTACCGAATCTGTAGACATGTTTACTGGTGCTAAAAATGACAACACATTAAAGTGATATGGAACGGGGGTTTAGATAAGTGTGAGTAAAAAGCGCAACCATAATTTCAAATTATCCATTCTCCAAAATAAATGGAGCCAGCATGTCTCCATGGTAGAACATCCGCCATCAGAAGCACTATCTTAAAACATGCGGTAATTCTGCAATTACGAAGTGTAAGGACCATTTTCGTAATAATCACGGTAGTATTACGTCGTATTCGTAAAAAAAAAAACAATCAAAATCACTCTATTCGACGACGATATACCGCAAAGTGTGCGGGTGCGCAATTTTATCATCTTTTGTGGAATCGAAATTTCATGAACGATTTTGGTAAGTTAACAAATGTTGTAAGTTTACGGGTACTTTTGGAATAAGGTTCTAGACCGAGCTTTCAAGCCTCGGCAGGGACGACTGTTTTTCGCCGCTCTTCCGATGAGACAGTAAAGTCCGAGGTCCAGTGTCTCAGTAACTGTTGCCTCATCACAAAATCAATGTCTAGTTGTTTACTGCCCAAATGACCCTTAGTGCCGAACATAGGCGAAGATTCGATGTCGGCTTTCACCGGCGATCCGTATAATCAAGGGAATGAAAGATTCTTGACTAGGACATGAACCAACTGCATAGCAAGGACAACAACAAAATCAGCAAAATTTATTCGTCAAATGGTGGCTATTAAGTTTACATTGCTACCTTAAATATGAGCCCAGTAGTCCGTTGCTTATTTGTTTTATACCTGTAGATGCTTCGGGATTTATATTTCCATTTTAAACACAAAATCTCCTAGATAAATCCCCATTGAATCATCTGGATGACAAAGATAGAATTCTTGTTTTCTGTTCAAGATTAGTTTTGATATCATTGTGCGATATCCCATATCGGTAATACTGCATCTCATATTTTGTATTATTGAATAAGTAGGGTAGAGTTATCTCCCATCGTATGTTAGAATTCTACACAGGATCAGTTCAGGAATTTATTCTCTCGACCGGTGGGTGATGGTACGACTTTTGTTTAACGTTAGTTTTCAGAATATCTCCCTTATACGGAGACGTCTCCGTATACCCGTAAAGGGCTATAAATTTGGCCTATATCAAGCACTTACATCTAGCAGTGAGGGTTATTTAATGTGCCGACTCTTTCTGCAGCACGGGACCTCGGATTTCAAGAAGCAGCTTGTCGGTTGACATGGGAAGCAAGTAAAAAGTGGGGACCAAAACCAAACAAAAAATCTTTTACGAAAATATTTTTCTTCTTTTTTTCACCCATGCCTTTCGACTATGCAATAAAACTAAAAGTAAATTTAGAGTATTAGTTTGAAAATTAATTATTTAGAATACAATTACAAATACCATTATCATATTCATCGGTATTATTCTTTTATTGGTTGAACATCATCATGAAAAATAGAGGACACCCTCATCCCCACTGGTCTGCCCAGTTTGAGACGCATATGGATCGCATCCACCAACCCTACTAAATAGTTGCATTTTGAATTCAGATCAAACATTGATTATACCTTAGGTAGAATATGCACTGCATCCATCAATGACGCAGTCGTATAATCTGTATGTAGTTTGTCCTGTATACTTGCCCGTGTAAATTAATCAACTATAAAGAAGAAATGGAAACAGGGTCTTAATCTGAGATTAACTTGATTTACAGAAATAAAACAGAAACGAGACAGCTAGCTTATGCAGTTAGGGGTATTAAGCGAAGCATGTTCTTACACACCCTTGAAATGTTGAAAATTTGTCAGGTAATTCTTGGGTCTATGTAAGGTCAATTGCAAGGGCCAAGTACATAATCGAATCATTTGAATTACCTCTTAGCACAAAGTGAATCATCGCCATGTGTTTTATAAGGTAACAGAAGATCGAGTTTCTCAACTGTTGTTAGAAAAGGGAGAAGTAAGTTAATGTAATTATACCAAAGATTACTTTTGTTGCTAATTTGTCTTTCATCCTCAGTCATCACACGTTATCTATTGGATACGTTTTAAGTAGTAAAAGAAGCATGAACTTGTTGATAAAACTTCTTTGTAGATAAAAGTAATCTGAGTCATTGCGGCAGAGTTATTAAGAGAAACTTGAGTAATAAAATGCACAAATATAAACGTTGCCAAGAAGAGGGCGCAAGACGTCACCAAAGTGGTAAAGTGCGACAAATTTGACCTAATCTCGGTTTTTATGCCTATTTGAACAGCTTTGGTTTTTAACGTGCCGACACCTGGGTCCAGTTGCTCAACTGTAGAATAAATTTAACCGAGATTTAAAATATAACCAAGCTTTGTATATTTATTGTAACTGTGCCTCAAAACATTATAATATTTACTAAATTTAATAGATTGTCCGACCAAAGATTTAATTCAACCTCTACAATTATTTTTCTTAACCAACAAAGTTTATTTCTGAGCTGTATTTTAAACTTGGTTATATTTAACCGAGGGTTAAAATTTAACCAGCTGATGAACAACTGGGCCCTGGAGACGAGAGTTGTGGTAACAGCTCTTATGGGAGTCAATGGTTAATGTTGTAGCCTTCTGATCGTGAGGATGTGGGTTCGAATCCGCGTCGCGCTGCTGTTGGCTTTCTCTGTCTTTCGGATGATACATTATAAAAAGAAACAGATCCCGTGTCACAGTAGGTGCGCTCACTGCCCAATGACCATTAATGCCGAGCACAGGCGATATTTGTTGAACTTCACCAGAATTGGTGACCTCCTTATAGAATAAATAGAAAGATGACTTTAATTAACAATACAACCAACCAATTACAACCAACAGTGCTGTTTTCAGGACCAGGGGAGCCGTCATGGCATCGTGGCCGCCTTCAGTTCGTGAGGCTGTGAGTTTGAATCAATTGTGACATGTACATATTTAACATGCGCGGATATCGGTGGGGGTGGTTCGAGGGGGTCCGGACCCCCACCTGCCACCCCCTAGAGTTAGCAAATTACATATAAATATTTGTCAATTTAGCTTAGACTCTCATTTAACAGGATAGGTTTCTCCTAACTATGAGTTGGACCCCCTCCCCCTAGAAAATATCCCCCCCCCAACCAAGATATAAAGTCATGGATCCGGGCATATCCAACCAAAAGGTTTTCCTGAGTTTGGATATGATATTACATGTATATCATTGCAAATGACGAACTTTGAAACTCTGATGTCTATTGTCATTTGCATAAACAAAAGGCAAACGAAAATTAAATTGACAGAGCGGCAAATGTTCATAACAAAAAAAGTTGGTTCGCCCTGCCGTCCTCCCCCGCCCACCCACACACTTCTTCTATGATACAGTAGTTGACCGTTTTTTCCCCTGCAATATTAATTAACCTTCGGGATTTCGTCTGATCTTCGCTAATCTGTATCAAATTGACACATAAACTCGTTTTTTTAGCAAGATATTTTGGCGCAAGCTGTAATTTGAGACATGATGGCTGGAATACAACATTTGCGTTTTCTGGTAATGCTATGCTTTTGGTATTGTCTGCTTTCCTAATTATACTGTCGAAGGTCTTCCACTGTAATCATGCGGTCAAAATGCAAGATCTAGGTTATGAATTAGATATAGCACTAACGAAACCCCCAGAGCTATCAATCACATTAGTGTCAAATAGGTATACCACGTGTGGGTAAATGAACATAGGGGGAAATACACTCCGATTCTTAGGAGAAGGTTATATCCAAATTTATAACCTACTAGTGACTGCTTTGTTGTATTGTATACAAATATCTTCTTTTTAAACACCCTCCCCTATCCCCCGGGTGAGACCGAGGTCCAGTATCAAAGTGGGTGTTGGCAAGTTATTAAACAACCCTTAATGGCCATACGTGCCATCGCCAGTAATAGTGACGTCTCTGTTTGAGTGAAAGATTCTTAAGTGGGACCTAAAACAACAATACAACTTACTAAAAGTCAACCCTTTCCAGTCAGTTATCAATGAAGAATGACTGAGAAAACAAAATTCTTCATATCCCTAGTTATATCCAGTCAAATTGGCCTGTTAAAAGAGACCGCCCAAAGAAAGGAGCAAAATGGTCACATATGACAGGCGGTCTCTTAATTCAGGATATTTATTTAGGGGAAAAACCAATTTGGGAACCACTCATTTAGGTCACATAAGACAGGTTTTTCTTTAATTCAGTAGGGTGCTAAGGCAGGTTAGACTGTACATGCAATGCACAATTGAACTAATAGTTATTGTTACTGTTTGGGATCGTGCCCCCCCCCCTCCCCATCTCCTATCCCTCACTAATTCAGCACACGATACATTGCTATCCGACAGCTCTCTCTCTCTCTCCTGAGCTTCAAATTAAGTGAACCGGCATTTCATCTAGACATCAAACACAAAAATAAATTTGATGTATTTGCACATCGTAAATACCTGAAGCAGAAGGCCATATTTTATGTATAATACATACACAATTAATTTATAAAATTATGAATTACGATGTTAAATCTGGTAAATGAATGGTTAAGCATCATTAACAGCGTAGCCCTCTTACACAAGCATAGAAACCCGGCAATAATTAGTCAAACTGAGCCTTTTTTCTTCTTAATTGTTTCCATGTTTCTTGTTAAACTTTAAACTTTGAGTAATAAAACTGAAGTAAAATATCTTTGGTTAAGTATGCAACAAGTGTTTCTAATTAGCCGTAAAGAAATGTGATGACGTCATGAATTTTGACACAAAAAAATCGATGTGTGTGGGGCTGCTCTGTTTGCATTACGTGATATTAAAAGGAAATTAAAAACATAATTCTAACTCATTACTGTCATTCTTCAGAACAGCTTTTTGGCATTTCTCTTCGGATTCGTATTTTTATGTCCCTTTTTCAGTTGCCATGTTTATATATAGATATAAATCCATTAATATAGTGTGAAATCATCTGTTTCAAATGAACCCCAATTGAAGTAAGCTAAATTCTTTGAAAAGATCCTCTTTAAGGATGTCAATGTCGCGTTATCGTACATGATTAAACTAAAACCAATTCATCCCATCCCTCCAAATGCGCGGATCTATGATTTTTACAGGGGTAGGTGTTCCATGGTTAGTTTGGTCGCCTTCAGGTTGTAAAGGCCTGGTTTTGAATCCACCGGTCTGCTGATGCGACTGGCTTTTCCTGTTCTTCTGTTGAGACAAATATAATCCATCACCACTTTTTACAGAGACAGAGAAATCTCACCCGAGTGTCAAAGATTTGCAGTCCACGACGAGGCTTGCCGAGTCGTGGATGTTGCAAATCTTTGACATGAGGGAGAGATTTATCTGTTCCTGTACAAAGTGGTGGTGGATTATTTTTCTCTCACCCTCAAATAATGTATTTCTAAGTAGTAAATATATAGGTGCAACACTGCATTCAAGCGGACAAAATACGTCAAAAGTAGGTCAAGACTACCGGTAGTGACGTCAAGGGGTTCGAGATAAGCACGCGGGGTGCGAGACAGAGATATCTCAGAACGGGTATAATGATAGATTTCTCTGTCTAGGGTGAGAGAAAGTATAATCTTGGGATCCGTGTCACGTTTGGTGTCCCATGTTAATACCCTTGACTATCCAATGCCCTAAACTGCCAAGTGACAAAAAAGTGTGTAGACCTTCAGTGGCGCTCGGTTATGTACGGAAGCTTATTAGGGCCGCACCAGTTTCTTTTTTTTTTAATTTGTAATTACAAATTATCAATTTGAATTACAAAATATCAATTTGAAATTACAGATTACTAATTTGAAATTACAAATTATCAATTTGAAATTACAAATTACTAATTTGAAATTACAAATTACTAATTTGAAATTACAAATTATCAATTTGAAATTACAAATTACTAATTTGAAATTACAAATTAACAATTTGAAATTACAAATTAATAATTTGAAATTACAAATTAGTTTGCATACGTGGATCCAGGATTTTTGCAAGGGGGTCCAACTTTTCCAGGGGAGGGGGGGGGGGTCCAACTTGTGGTAAGGAAAAACCTTACTGTGTTAAAATGAGAATCTTAGTTTTGTTTTTGTTTTGTTGTTGTTTAACGTCCCACTCAAGAATATTTCACTCACATGGAGACGTCACCGTGTGCAGGTGAGGGCTACAAATTTTGCCTATGCTCGGCACTGCTGGCCGTAGAGCAGGGAGGGTTCTTTAACGTGCCAACACCTACTGTGACACGGGACCTCGGTTTTTAATGTCTCATCCGAAGGATGATCTCTGTGCCTTGTGCCTTATGCTGTCGCTGATGTTGACGGCTTGAGTTTCAGATTCCAAATGAGCTGACGTATGACTTTTTATGCTGTAGCGGTAGACTCCTGATCGATCTAGACCTATCGTCAGTTACAGTGCAACGAAGAAGGTATTTTACTATTTTGACTTTTCCTACCCCTTCTTCGTTGCAGCCCAATCCCTATTACGAGACGTCTGAAACTGGCCTGAAATTTGGAATCCAACCGGTCACATCTCGGAGCC
>JACSZP010057031.1:0-10759 GCA_016161895.1 Pinna nobilis | reverse complement strand
TGTTCATCGAAAAATTTGCACTGTACAAATATCAGAAGTTTTATATAAATATGCATAGGTAGGACTAAGGCTAATATTATCGGTCATTTATCAAGAATGAAATTGTTCTTTGGTCTGTGTCTGTAAAATATTTTATGCTTTAAAATGATAGTGTATTTTCATGTATGTATTGTAGATAGGAGATTTTCTCGACGTGGGGTCGTTTCTCAAAGTAAAAATTAGACCCTTCCTCTATTGACAAATTTTCAAATTTATGTCGAACAGACATATTATTCTATAGTTCAAAAACTTATTTCATATGATGTCATTAATTTATTGACGTTGAAATGTGACCCCCCTTTCCAAGTTCAGCACTATTGGACTAGACATGGATCGAGATTAAGACTATACTCTAAATTGAGGTCGTTTTTCAACGTTAAATTTTGACCCTGCTGCAGTCCATACGTAAACAGGAAGTACACAGCATGAGTGGCATTTTGGTAGTACAGACTCACTTTGACACAAAAGGGTAATTTCTCAACGTTAAAATATGACCCACCATAGGGGATCAATTTTCAACGAGGGTCACTTTTTCACGCGGGGGTCGAATTTTCATGCGTGGGCAGGGTCATTAATTAACAGGCAGAGTCATTTTTAACGCAGAAATCGACCCTCAAATCGTTTAAAAATGACCGTTGGGTCAATTTTCAACGGGGGTCACTTTTTAATGTTACACCGGCACACGGTGACTTCTCCATATGAGTGAAATATTCTTGAGTGGGACGTTAAACAACAAAACCATACCATTTATAATTACTTTTGGTATGTGCATATGTAATTGTTTTAAACTTCAATGTAAATTTCTTTTGATTGACTTTCCATTTGAACAGTGTATAATAATTGAAATCTTTTTTCCTACGAGGACGTGCTAAACATAGTATTCCCCGCTCCCATGGGCCAATGATCTGATTGATTCTAAGTACAAGCGATTTCAATGATTCATTTTCCCCCGCTGATTCAGTATAGAGCACACTTCATTATCTTTCTCATAATTAGTATCCTGAAGCATTCATTACTGAGATTGTTTTCAAATTGTAGGGTAATCCCGTCCTCTAGTGTGAAATATATTGTAAAGCAATGTTAACAATCGATACTCCATGCACAAAGGTCAGTCTCTATAAATATGTAGGAAGTGTTTGTAGGTTCAAGAACCACCAAATAGCATCGGATGAGGTTAAGTTGAATCATGTAACAACTATGAAATAATAACACCGAAATATTTCTACAGAAACTTCGCCATCTTCCCTTAACTCCGGACTTGTTGGAGGGGCAGCAGGAGGAGGAGCAGCTCTGTTGGTGATAATTGCTGTCTTAGCTGTCGTCCTGAAATGGAGACGTAATAAAAAAGAAGATAATGGTATGAGAGCATTTATTCAATATCAAACTCATTTTTCTCGACGAAGTTCAGTTGTATTACAAAACTTTATTTAGGTAATCAACTTAACATTTAATCTTTTTGTATTTTTGAAGTTCTTTGTAATTAATTTCCCTTATATCCAACCATATACTGAAATATACGAAATAACACGTTTTTCTTTTTCATGTTTTGTGTAATTGAACATATTTTATTTTTACCCAGGTCGCAATTTCTTTCCAGATTCAAAAGGCATACTGAATAACAAAGAAATGTAAGTATTTATTGACTGAGTTATCTAGAGATTAGCATAATTTCGGGTACATGTCGAATTTATAGTAGCATGATCCTAATAGCCGGAGCACGTCGAGTTTACAGAGGCGTCTCATCGGATCAAACGAGACACGAAGCTACGCTTACCAACAAGACATGGAATCTGGTTACTTTTACAATAATGATTTCATTATATTTTTTTCTGTATAGCAAAATATGTATTGTAACTGCCGGTACAGATGTTGTTGGAGGAAAATCCTCTTTTGTTTTCTACTTCATCAGTTTCAGATAATTGAGGCATGTATTTAGACAATAACAGTTTTGAGATTCAAATATCAAATTATATTTTGTGAAATCAACTGTTTAAAAACTCGGAATAGTTATAAGTATATAAAGTCTATGTGTAATTTACTTGTTTTGTTATTGGTGTACTGTGAAATCAGTTACTCTTGCTTATATCCTCAAATTGAATTGAATTGAATTTTCCATCCGTTTCTCTCTTCCTATTACTACTATACAAAAATATATATTCACAGGTCCACGACGGCATTACAAATGGCTAGGTCCTTGAATACCTTCCGTTTTAACGTTGACGGTATTACAAATTATTACAAAGAATGATTGATTAAAGACTATTGCGTTTCTTTTCTTCCTTTAAGTCCTAGAAAATACATCACTGTACTGATAAATAGCATCTGTTTTATAAATCATTATGCAGAATCTGCAATTATAAGTGATATGTTAAGAGAAGTTAATAATAGGATTTGTCATATTGTGTCCCTCATAAATAATATAATAATTATAAAAGATAAATATTTGGTATATTGCTTCAGGTCAGCTGGGCCATCAAAACGAAGTGATGACGATGAAGATGAAGGTACTTCAATAATCCACCTGTACTACTAATAGTTTAATATGGTAACATGGTTTGTAGTTTAAAGGCAACTAGGTTACACTGGCAAAACCTTCGTTCATTGTTTTATTTCATCATCAACGAATCAGGGACGTGTGGAAGTTGCCTTCTTGCTGTTAGCCTGTAGCTAAAATGTCCGATGAGTGGAGAATCTGTAATTGAATCAATGTTGCTTTGAAAAAATATTTGTCTTCAGCCCACACGGTTGTTATATCAATTCAATAGTAGCTTTGTCCTTGAGATGAGACAGTTAAGTCGAGGTTCCCAAATCAATTCAGTTTTGTGTCTGTTTACGTTCAAAAATCCTGAAGATGCTGCTTCAATACAAAGCTGGTTTATGAGTATTGTCTCTGTCTTTGAAAAATAAGAGTTATAGCATAAAAATCTGGTGTTGACAAGTATAACGAGAACAAATCATATAAAGTGCATTGCATTTAGTAAGAAACAAGCAGACAATATTTATTCTTGAGAGTAAGATATTGTTGTGTTCTTTCCACAGGTGGCCTTAAGGACAACCCTTTGTACGGAAGTAGTCCAGGTGGCGCTAATGCTGTACAAGGAGCAAGTGCCGCACCGGAAAATCTCAGTCAATATGCGGCCGTTGTGAAACCAAAGAAGAAAATTCCAGCCAAAGAGAGTCAGGATCCTCCTCCTATTTATGCTGAAGTGGACAAATCCAAAAAGAAAGGAAAAGGTAGTGTGATTGATACATCACTTTGTTCTGAGCCATTTAAGTAAATATACGTTGTCTTGCTCTACATATGTTGTCATGCAATAATTTAAATCACATATATTTGCATTGTTCAGGACTGATGAAACTAAAGAAGCAAAGTCCACCCAGAGTATGTGAGGATCCGCCACCCATTTATGTTGAAGTTGACAAGTCAAACAAGAAGAACGGTAAAGGTATTGTTTATTATGATGAATCTGACTCCTCCACCAAATATACACTTGAGTATCTGCTGAAAAAAGCAAATTGTCATAGAGATTTATACTATCGCACGCACACTGGAACAAGTATATATTGTTAGAAATATTTTCTAGGGTTGAATGTTTGCTTTTTGAAGGTCGCGATGTTGGCTGGTTTAAAATCAAAGTCCTTTGCATAAAAGAAATGTTCTTGATGTCACCGACAATGAGATAAACAACGATTAAGAAATCAAAATTATATATTCAACTGATGGTATATTTTATCTAATTAGCCAGGAACCTTTTCCTACAATTTGACAGGTGTTCTTTCTCTAAGAAATATATATATAAATCGCAATACCCGATGCCGTTTTCTTGTTTAAACAGACCCTTTTGTAAAATGTTAGCCATTTGTTTTAGAAATAAATTGAAAATAATTGTTAAAGAACAGAAATCGATACACACATTTTTTAACGAATTGACTTACGAATCAAGATTACATTTTATTCTCATTTAAAGTCAAAAGTGTTGATTGTGTTGACAGTAAGTTTATAACTTTCCAGGAAAACAGCAGAAACAAAAGACAAACACAGGTATGGAAATACTTACATTTACTTGCTCATTCAATTTGTTACCTAACTGATGTACTGCCAATGTACTCCACTTCTAGATTGTAATGGACCAAACACTCATTAGTAACAGTAACATAGGCATACATTTTGTCTTAAGAAGGTGCAGCAATGAAGTTGATGAATTGTGTTATTGTAGGAGACGTATATGAAGTTGTGGATGGATTCAAGGAGAAGGAGACACAGTTTAACGACCCTGCAGGTGCGCAGAAAAACAAGGAAGGTGGACAACGTGGATAAAGGGTAAATACTAACACCTCCTCCGGACAGACCCGGGATGTACACTGAAATTCTTTCATCTATCCATCCTGCCTTCCAACTTTCTGTCATTATCATAAGTATGCTGCTTTGAGAGCAATGCTTGCATACATTTTCCGTCAATGTGTCTGTCTATTCACCTCCCATCATTTCATTTTCTACCACATTTGATTCTATGTAAATATGAAGGATATGAATTAAGAAAATCAACTAAATTTAGTTGGTGAGTTATTTGTTACGTTGCTTAACGTCCTACTTAAGAATCATTCACTGATATGGAGACTTCGTTGTATGCCGTTGAAGGGCGACAAATGAGACCTATGCTCGGTATTTTTGACCACTGATTAGGGATGATTATTTAAGGTGCCGATGCCTACTGCAATAGTGAGTTTCAGCAAACCGCAGCAACGTGTGGATTCAAACTCACAGCATCAGAAAACGAAATAGCTGACCACTGAGGCACGGCGACGGCTACCTAGAATATAGTATGACATAATTTTTGCACAATTCAACGTTTTTTTTAACCTTTCTTTATGACAACGTGCCTGAAAATGTATCTGACTTCAGTCCCTGTTAGAGGGCACCTGATGTTGGCATTTGCATGTCCTTCTCACAGTTGCATTTGTAATTTGTAAATTAAAACAAATATATTGCTTATTCGTAGTCTGGATTCAGAATTTTGCATTTTCATTTCAAAAATATTTAATAATAAATCTTTAATGATGTAATAATACAGCTGTTCTTTTTTTAATGAAAACTTTGAGGTATTTTATTATTTTACATGTCATCTCTTCTATTTTAAGAACCAAGATGGGTTACTGTACGTCGATGTCAAGTTTGATCAGCCACCTCCAACTGGAAAGCCGATAATCCGTGGGGAGGAAAGGACGGGATACGCTATGATTGAATTTGAAGAGACGCTTACGTACTCTACTGCAGATGATGTGCAGGGAGCAGAGGGTGGGGAATAAAGCAACAGTCATAATACAAAAAATACAACAATACACTGCGCCCATATCATATGCGCATAATAAAGGGGAGGGGAATAAAACAGCAGCTATATTTTACAAACGACAACGGACCTTGCCGAACGCTGATGTTAAGTTAGTGTAAGGGAGGAATTAAACATCGCTTTCTGTATAAATATGTAATTGAAACTAATGCAATACATCTACGTAATAGATTGCGCAAAGAAACAACATCAATATTTTAAAATACCATAATGAAATTTGCGATAAATTCTGTATGTATTGCAGAGAAATGGTTGAAAACATATTGCACGATAGACTTATAATGGTGTAATTGCTGGCGAAAGAACTTTTTTCGCCAAGTAGCAAATCTCGCAACCTCCTTTAATTTTGCCCTAATTTTTTGGTTTACCATTGAAATTGCAGTCGAGTCTCATTAATCCGGACACTTGTGTTAACAGGCAAATCGTCCGGATTATTGAAGCGTCCGGATACCTGAGACGTGCTTTTCAGATGCCGCAATCATATAAATATCACCCTGTATCAAAAAGGCCTAAATAAAACACTTTTTATAATACAAAATTTTACATTTACTAATGAGTAGAAAGCATCAATATTTTTTGTGATAAATCTGTGGAATTTGATAACATAGTTGATTTAAACTTTCCAAAAACAACAAAGTTTATAAATGCAGGAAAGTTTGTAAAAAAAAATAATAAAACTCAAAAGCCAGACTTGGCACTCTGATATCACATTTTGAGTAAAACATACCAGAGAGAGCAATGGATTTCATTTGTGTTTGTCTATCTTACTTCACTCAAACCATACATGTTGATGATAACCTATAGACATTTACCTATAATATACATTGTACTTTGTGTACTTAATCATCAAAAGCTGGGAAATGAGAATGATCCTGAAAAAAACTTCATACCATTAATCCAATTATGTACTTGGTATTTGTTTATTGACCACAGGTTACTATTAATTGTACAGAGATATCGTTTTCTTAACAATTCACGTTTGGTGGTTTTGAAAATTGGTGTCATTCACTGTCTTGATTTATATTGGGACAAGATACAATGCAAAATGAATGTCTGCTGTAAACATGAACCGTCCGGATCAGAAACCTGAAAATCCAGATTAATGACACAAAATAACACTTGAAACTTCTGTTCCCAACAAATTTCGTCCGGAAGGTGAAGCGTCCGGATAAATGACGTCTGGATTAATGAGGCTCGGCTGTATATGTTTTACTTACTCAGAATCGGAACGATGTTTTTCTTAAAAACTCATCAAAATATGCACGTTTTCAAGATCCATAGAGCAGTAGTTAAAATAAGTTGGTAAGATTTGGTCCTTGTCGAGAATTGGTCGGGGAACAACAATGATTGAACAGAGGGACTCAATCATACAATTGTGACAGAAAGCAGCAACATATTATAACTTTCTCTTCCACGTCCTTTTAGACAATGAAGGGGACAGGCCATGTAAGAGCAATATCATAAGACAAAACATAAAAAAGTGGCCATATACATATATTGTCAGAAGTGCAGGGGAGGCGGAGGCGTTAAATAGAACGGAGGCAGACCAAACATAACCCAAAACATTTAACCGTTGTATTATTGCAAACACTACATCACACCTAAATACAAATTAGAAATAATTATCATTTTACTTTTTTACCGTACCGCTACTGCGAATATTATTCTGAACACACAACAAGGCAATTATGGTATATTAATTAACAAACATGCATTATCATATTCGACCAAATAAGCACATATTCCTTCACCTTTTCTTGTCCCTATTACCATCGTCTAACTACACTAGACTTCGATGTTCAGGAATTCGACCGACGCAGCAATATTTTATTGATGACAACATTTAATCGACTCTTGGTTAATTTCAATAAGCGCATAACGGTAATAATGTGGTCTTATCGCACCCTGAATGTTTATTAGGTAGAATACAGTACTAAACCGAACCCGGTGAAATCATAAGATGATTATTAAAAATAAAATTGAATACGTAATTTATACTCGCTTGTACATATACTTTATATGTTTTAGAATATTAATTTTTCATTCTTGTTTGTGCATTTGTGTTATACTTTATCAAGGGACGAAGTGATGGAGGTGTAATAGTGATTATTGCTAGTTGAAACATTTTTTTCTAAGGATTTGTTTGTGCACTTTATTATGTCGTATGCATTCAATAAAGACGACAATGCGAACCATCTAGCCTTCAATCCGCAGTCAGCATTGCCTCAAGAGGGTGATGTTTATAACAAGGCCTAGTCGACGATGCACGCATTTAAAAACTTATGAACAATTAAAAGTAAATATAATTCATTTTATATTTATATGATATAACATCGTTAAAAAGTGAAGTAGTTTTGAGGTATAAACATATATAAAAAGTGACAGTAGAAGATACAAAGGGGAAATAAATAATTAAATTATCTAAAGGCACGGTATTTCTCTTGATGATCATAGTGTGAGTTTTGACCTTTCATAGTATTCGACCCTCTATAAAACCGTCCTTGCTCGACCTCATGAAATGAGGAGTTTTTTCTCATGGGTTTTTGTCTGTGTCTGAAATCTTATAAAATTTTGTTTCTGGACGTTGGTTTATTTAAGGCCCCATTTGTACTAATGATGCATCTGTAAATGATAAACAAACGAACAAAAACGTAAAGTAAAAAAAAATCGAGCCATCTTCGAGTGCCTTTTGATTACCCTGTGTTTGTATTTCCCAACTAGCAAGTTTTGCTGTATATTTTCCTGGTATGGTTTTCTGCATAAGGACTTTAAGCTTGGTATAAAAGTGTGTATATTAGGACAATTTTCATTATGAATATTCATGTTTTTTAATTTGTTGTGGTAGTGCCTTTATCTACAATGGTGTTTTTTTTTTATTTGTATTTGCTGTGTTTATGTATCAAAAAGGCTGTTTGATGTACAGATTTTTATGTTTTTATTTACAACTTTTATTGTCTGCTCAACATCTAATCAAGAAATTTAGTAAAGATAGTAGTGTATTAAAAAAGCTGTTGGATATATAGATTTTTTTATGTTTATTTACAACATTTATTGTCTGTTTAATATCTAATCCAGAAATTTAGTGACGGTATGACTTAACCCCAAAGGAGACTGCACTTAGACACCATTCTCCGCAGCAAAGAATTTCGGTCTCACAACACAGGTTGTCTCTAATTGTGTTGGTATTTCAAGACATATGAGTAAGAGAACTGTTTACAATGTATCGTAGGAATAATATTTTGTAAACATCCGAAGATTCTTGTTTAACAAAATGTGATAGATAAACAAAGGGGTAGGGGCAGAATAGGCCATTTTTGGCCCCACCTCAAATTTGTGTAAAATTCATTTATTTCAGCTTGTATATTTTATTTATGGGTGAAAATGAACTTTATACACTGCTGACTCATGAATTCTGTATTTTACGGCCAAAAACTAAAAAAAATGTTTAAAATCCCGAATTTTTGGAAATTATCAATACTTTCTAAAAATGACACCCGCAAAAACTCCTGGATCCGCGCATGTTATCATGATGAAAAACAGAACTGTTGTAAGAGAAAATTTCAATATTTTAACGGTTGAATACTACGGGCTGCGGTTTGGTGTCGTCCGCAACAATAGACCGTTTTCCCAATTCCGTTTCCGTAAATGGTTTATACTATTAGAATCGCTCACGTTCGTTTGTTTACCAATGGCAACACACGTACAGGTCGGCACCCTCACCGGCATACATGTAACTAAATGAACAGAGCGATATTAATCAACAACTTTAAGATAGACAAGTTAATTAAGTAATACGAAGCAGTGGAGGCTATGACTTTTTTCACATTATCCTGATTTTGCATCGAAGTCGTCAACCGGAAGTACGAATTTTCGAAACCGTCTCGGTAAAATGGATCCGGAATATATTACACATGTACGCGAGGTTTTGTCTTTATAAAAGTTCACCCCGAGCAAAAGAAAATAACAGATTCATATTTAATACGGTTATAGATATATTTGTTCTGAGTATTCTTGTTAACTATCATCATGTTTCAAGCTTTTGCTGGATATACATTCTTGCGATGAAGTGTGTCCTCAGCCAGGTTTTCACCATTTTCAGCAATGTGACGTATGTTTGGCGGGAGATACCTCGTAGATGACACGTACATTGCAAAACAACAGAACTTCAACAGTTGATTAAAGGGGAAAAATTATCTTTATACACAACTTTAAAAACTCCAATTTTTGGGGCCAGAAATGACCGATTATGCCCCTACCCCTTTGTACGATCAGTGGTTTTAAATCATGTATTGTATATAAATTGTCAATCATAAAGGACTTCCCAAATAGATTTGTTGGTATATATTCGTTTTTACTCTTTATTATCTAAATCAATTTTCATTCCGGCAGATAAGCCTTCAATTTTCGTGGAGAGTGGGTTCAGTTTTGCATTATTATCCGTCCAATCCGCCTTTCCGTTGGCTTTGTACGAAACATTTATAAACGCTAAAATCTTTGGAAATAATGTATTTTACGAGTTTTTTTTTGTGAATAACATAAAAATACGTTTTGACCTATTAATGGTCATATTCATAAGGTGAAGGTCATACCGCACGCATGTGTAGAATATGTATGTATTTTATTTCTGCTACTGTTATCCCTTGTCTTTTTCGTGTAATTGTTGGTGGTAAATGATGTAGCTATTTCGAGTTTTTCACAGAAGTTCCCTAATGGAAAGCTTTAATTCTACAAACTGGCCATATTGAATCAGTGAAGATTCAATAAGTCGGGTCGTCGTATGATTTTATGTATCCCTGGCTTATCACATATATCTTTCTACACTTATAATATTGCTAGATATTTACCCAAGAACTTCTTTACCAGATTTGTAGATAGATAAATGCTGATTTAACAAAAGAATTTGAGTTTACAATTAACTTTGAATTTCGACTAAATAATTAAAACACGACAAGGAGTGTTAAAATAGAACCCATCCATGTTTTATTCCCTACTTTATTTTCCAGTATACCCCTGGTTTATCCTGAAATTTTATATTGATATACCTTGTTGTTCATGATAACCAACGGTTTTTAAAATTAATGTATCGACATTAATGCGCTCCATTACAATAGTCTAAATAAGATTATTCTAAATGCTTTTTGGAAACCATATAGATCTTCCCGTTACAGATTTATAAAAGATAAAAAGATTTCAGAGATGATTTTGTGCAAATTGAAAAGGTTGGTACAAATGCTCTGCTACTTTTCTCTCAGAGACTGTACGACTCCCCTATTCATTTATCTCCTTGATTTCTGTAAGGGGATCACCATGGATGAGATGTGCATTTCATAATTTTATAAGTTGCAGTCTGTTATTGGAGTTTTCCGGAAGGC
>JACSZP010057026.1:0-16262 GCA_016161895.1 Pinna nobilis | reverse complement strand
CAAGTAGGGCAGCTGTGGCCTAGTGATTCGTCTATTCAGCTTCTGATCGTAATTTGTCGCGCTTCACCGGCACACGCCGACGTTTCCATAAAAGTGAAAGATTCTTGTTGGACCTTGTCTTGATTCTTGTTCAACCAACTATAAAACCGAAGTTATTTATCAATAGTTAGCATCCAAATAACCGCATTTTATTCCATTTTCTCGATGTGTAAACATTTCTACCTCTAACACTAAATATTGCTACACCAACTGATAAACCTTAACTTGACCGGATTCCGAATTGATTTTTTAAAAATGCATGATATGGAAAATTCATATCAGAAACTACATGGATTACTAACATTTTCTACAAACTTTGTTCTCTGTACTTATAGGTGTGGTGGATGTACGTAAAGACGGCTTCTTTTCTGGAATCAAGACGGCCCTAACGTTTGGTCCATACGTAAAGCTATCTGTATCATTTTTATTCTTATCCCTAGCCATAGCCGTGAGTAGTATCATACAGTCACTCTTCGCTTTAAAGTTGGTTGTTTCAACAATTGGACTCTAGTATTATGATATCTGTATTTTTTTTTTCATTTTAAATAATAGGCACATTTCGTACTATCTATGTGACGCCGCCTCCACCATTATGATGATCGTTGATAACTGTAAAAATTCTCATGACCGAGAATAGTATCTTTTTACTTACTATGCGATCACATAAAACCGCGAAAATAATTCCTCTCTTAATATTCTAGCCTGGCATGGATATATACCACACGACATTAATCTAAATTATATTGACTCATTGTCTTACAGTTAAATGAACCATAATGATATATGAAAAGAATAAAACCTTCGGATCAACAGAATCAGTTTGAATTTACGTGCAAATTCAATGATGTTATTATATACGGATAAAATCTCCTTTATCTATTTTAACATATTAATCCTGATTGATATAGACGTTGAAATGGAGTTTTACGCCTCTTCCAATAATATTTCAGTCATGTCATGCTAGGGGAGGCTTGATAAATGTCTACCTGTGTTAAAAACTATCCAATGAGAAATCTTAAACGTGTGTCGAGACCTATTGTGACAGGGGATATCGATAATGTAGTCTCATAAGGAGGGCAGGAAAACAACCAGTGGAGTATGTATGAAACTCTTGCCCTGGATCTCAGGACTCAAAGGCAGTCACCACACCTACTGTCGATTGCTGTAGACAGACTGTGATACGCTGCATAATGACTGGACATAATTTTCATTTCAATTCAATGTATTTATGAATGTTGTAATTAGGTCAGATTCTATAACAACCATTTATAAAATTAAGGATACCGTAAAGTGATTAGTATTTTGTAGATAGTCCAGGGCAACTTAGCGCTGTATTGTACCCACAGTCTAGGTCTAGGGGATTACTTTTCAACCTTTATCATCGTGCTCTTGGTAAGTTTTACATCTGTTTTTGTTTTGTTCTGTTCTTTTATAATAAATAAGGAAGAAACTTAAAATACTGTCTGACCTGTTTTTTAAGAACAAATCCAAGGGGAGCAAAAAGGTCACATATGACAGGTGGTCTCTTAATTCAGTTCAGTGTTTCGCTAAGGCAGGTTAGACTACTACTGACATCTATAGATTTCTAGTCTCTATTTTGCAAGATGTCTACGTATTTGTATTCCTCTCATAATTTCGTCGAACCTGACTTACAAACCCCATTATTCAATAGACCACCTTGTATTATGGCCGAATGGCATGGCCCAAAGACCTCATTCAAAGACCCATGTCATAATTCCGGTCAAAATGACCCGGCGTATGAATATACATATAATGTAATTTGTTTGACACCTTCAACATTAACTTTTTTTATACCATAAGTATCATAACAAGGCATAATTTTGACATGTGCTAAGTGTTTAATTCTATGTAGTGATTTATCTTTATGAACCGACCTCTACTTTGACTGTCAAATCGAAATGGAAATAAATTGGTCAAATCGCATTCGATATTTTGGACTATCGACGCCACAGTCTGAAAAACAAGGTAAAGGTAACGGACAACGACCAAACTCTCAATTCCTATAGATAATACCAAATAAAGAATTGGGCAAACAAATATCCTTGGATATACCAGAGGTGAGATCAGATGCCCAGGAGGAATGAACATCCATTCCCTGTTGACCAATCACTACTGCCGTGAACCATATATCATAATCGGGAAAACGGAGTAATCCGTAGTCATATCAGTGAAAATTGGCATGAAACACGCCAGGCAGCATTCGACCCAATTGTAATAGGTTATATTGGCAAACTAATAAGAACTAGCTTTATTGAGAAATTTAGCCCAGTTCATTGCAAGTACGATAGCCCAATAGCCATGAACAATGGAAAATCATACTCTACGATGACAAATTGTTGAATGCGCTTTAAAGAAATTCATTATTTCAAATATATTTTCAGGTGTCTGCTATAGGGGCAATGCCATTTTGGCAAATGGCTCTTCTGAAATTCGGCAAAAAGAAGGCATATGCGGCAGGCATGATCGTAAGTAAAATACATTTGTAAATCATACACCTACATATATAGGATATTATGTTAGGTTATGATTATTGTAACACTGGAGCTCCAAAGTAACTAACCTTCGTTCGTTATCAATCTTGTGCATATAACAAGCTTGGCATCAAGACAATATAACAGTAGCCGTAAAACAAAGTTTTTCCCTTTTCCCAATTCAAAATTTAAGTCCTCATTTTTGTTTTGTTTTGTCTTTTTTTTCCTAAAGTGCACATCGTTATTACATGGAAATTACACTACTGATTTTGACCTCAACATATTTTATTTAAATTACGTGTAAAAAGTCATTTGCAGGTGTGCAGCTATGAATCGTGCATATTTCTGTTAATAGATAATAATAGGTGTAATTATTCAGTACAAATTCTATACATTTTATGACATATGATGCCGTTTTTGTCATGTGTGATTATAATACTTGTACAGGTATTGTCCACAGTGAAATATCTTATTATCAAGGTGTTAAATATAATTGCATAACAAAAACTAATGTTCCTTTCATAACAATGACCTAGCTTATCTTTTGATATTTATACTGTTATAATCTCATATAATTATCATTTACCCGTTGTTACCTTTGTCCATAAATCTAGCTAACCCTGACATTCTTTATTCAATATAAATGAAGATTTTATTTAGAAAGCAATGATTCCCTTAACAATGACAATATTTATTTGTATTGGAGACATAACTATGTAATTATAATGTTATATGAAAAAATGTAGACAGAATGATCTAATTTCATGTATGTCTGGATAATACTCTGATATCTTCACCCTACCGATTATTACATATTATCCCAGTCTTACTTAATCGTCTTCACCAACTGTAATGAGCATTAGTTCTTCACTGGTATCATTTTATTATGGCTGTGGATCCACGGAGGCGAGTATAAAAGGTGCACTTATGATACGCCTATGTTTACTCCTCCATGACACCTGGATCCGCCTCACGATTTCTATAGATCCACGGTTGACCACTATTCACAAAATTGAGACATTAGTCCCTGAATTCCTTAATGTACCTTGACAGCAGCACCTGAACTCACTTCCAGTTTTAGTGGAATTCGTGTCACTCTTTTTTAGTTTTATGTGGTGTTATGTGGATTACCATTCTCTCCTTTTGTATTGGCCTTTTGTGTTGTTTGTCGTTTGATTTTTTTTAGTTTTGAATGTTTCCTTGGTATCTTTAACTTTCCCTTTTTAAATATATTTCCATATTTTCTTTTCAGCTGTTGATACCAATTCTATTGACGCAGCTATACATACAAGACAATTTAGCTGTTTACTACATAATTCTGGTGCTAGCAGGGTTCAGTATATCCGTTGCTTTATTGTTACCATGGTGAGTAAAACAGAAATTGGTATGTACAGTGGAGCCTGAGTAATCCGGGCACTTTTGTTCTAAAGCAAATTGTCCAGAAACATGAAACATCCGTATTACTGAAACTTACACTCTATAATGACCAATACAGTTTGAAAATTTCTTCCCTTGAAATTTCGCCTTGATACCTGTTAATTGGCGTCTGTATTAATGAGGCTCGACTGTATCTGAGCTAGACTCGGTTTAGCAAATTCTGTAAGTGCTAAAATCAGCTCATCTATATATGCAACAAATATCGACTGTAAATGTTTCCTTGTGTCTTTGGTAGATCCAAGCTTATTAACTTAGTAAGACAGCGACGTTATAACAATAGCAACAAATGTCGAACGAAAGACGATAAAGGATAGAGGGCTGACGAGAAATTACTCTTCGGTAGTTTTTGAATTAAAACAGTATCAAGCAGGCAGAACAAGAATTATCGATAGTTGACCAATGTCAACGAATACGCCAGAAAGATTCCTTTTAGGCTTTCGACATTTTATTGAGCCTTTTTCTTCTTTTTACAGGTCTATGTTACCAGATGTTCTCGATGAGTTTATGTTAGTTACTGGAGAAAGAAAAGATGCAATATTTTACTCTTTTTATGTATTTTTTAATAAAATCGCCTCTGGACTTGGAGTCGGTTTTTCACAGTTAGCCTTGCAGTACGTATCTTTTTATATATTCGTAGATATTTTCTAAAATAGAATACGTTCTCCTATACTTTGTAGCATAGCATATGGATGGGAATACTGTGGGCGCCCCATCGTATGACTTACAATTACGCGGGGATCTCGACAGTTTACTTGAATACAAAATAGCTTTTTCTTAGTGGTAAATCATTAGTTATTTTAGCATTAAAATGGGGAAAAATCGACAAACCATTAGAATATCTACTTGGAGTAATAAGGAACAAACATATATATTCTATTCTATATAAATATATTCTGAATACTCTGAATATTCTGTTTTCAAGTTTCAGTCGAACCCGGGTATATTGAAAAAAAAATCCGCCCGTATTATTTTCTCCCTAATTTATTTGCAAACAGTTTCGCCCCGACTTAAACTCGCCCAAGTTCGTCATAATACTACTCAATATATTTACCACTCTGCATTCGCCAAATTTTGAAATCGCCTATTTATGATAAGGACGAAAGGAACAAAAATAAACCGGTGCAAAAATTTCACTATATACGTATGTGTATTGTTCTTGTTGTTGTTTAACGTCCCGTTCAAGAATATTTCACTCATATGGGGACGTCACCGTGTGCCGGTGAAGAGTAACAAATTTTGCCTACGCTCGGCACTGCTGGGCGTAGAGCAGGGAGGGTTATTTAACGTGCCAACACCTACTGAGACACGGTACCTCGGTGTTTACTGTCTCATCCGAAAGGCAGGGACGACCAACCGTGGAGGTTGCTCTCTACATGGACGAATCGATTGGTTTATCCTGTTCAAGAATGAGTCTCTCTTATTAAGAATGTCCCTTACATTACCCCATTTGTCTTTATTGTCTGAGCAGAAGTAAGGGACTTATTTTGCTTGTATTGTATGGTATTATTAATCATCGTCTCAGTAATTGCCATTGATAAGGTTTGCATTTTGGTCAATACAAGGTACTAACGACCATTAAGCAGCAAATGATATTTAAGATGCTGACATCTCTTGTGACTTGAGACTGTGGATTCTACTGTCTCAACCGAAGGGCATGATAAGCAAACCTCTCGGATGCCCTTGAAACAGATCCTATGATTCCTAAGTCATTACTTCGAAAGCTCTACGGTCGCCATCATAACATAGTTGACAGCTACGGTGCCATTGTGACATATAACATGTACTAGGAATATGTTCCCCTTAACGTACACCAAATCCCGTCCTTTTTACGGGTTTGTGACAATTGCCGGATTTGACCTATACCCAAATTCGGAAGATAGGTGATACGACGGGTGTCGTGCAAGAATTGGGAGTTGTTTAACCTTCCGGAGCACCTAAACTCACCCCGGTTTTTAATGGGGTTAGAGTTACTCTGTGTTCAGTTTAATGTGTTGTTTTGCGCATTACTGCTTGACGCATTGTGTTGTCTGTCATGATTTTTTTTTATTTTACAATTTTGAATGCCACTTGGTATCTTCGTCTCTTTCTTGTTATGCTCTCATTACAAGCTTCTACTGCAGATCCATGTATGCTCCCCAACAATCAAAATCACATTTAACATGGCCAAGGTCATCGAATCTTTCATATTCGTTGCACTGAAGTAGAATTATTATTTCATTTTCTTGTATCCATATTCTAAAGTTTATAGCTCAATTTTCAAATTTTTCAAATGCGCAAAACCGTGAAATGATATGTGGGTATATCCCTTACGTCAAATGCGACATATATCATGTAATAGTCAAGAGATTTATATTACATTTGCATTATCATTATCCATTACTCGATAAAACTCACGATAGACAACAAATGATTTATGCTTATCATTTTGATATACACAAAGCATGTGACTATCAAAGGTTTAAAAAGCTTACTCTATCTGCACTAAGTAATAATCTGATGATCAAACGTGATATTGCGTTATCAAAGTAAACGCAGCAATGATTACATTTATACAATGTTTCAAGGGCGCTTGTAAGTAGTCTGTGAAATCCGGGGTATGAATATTAAATGTCAATTTAGGTTTTGAAAAGATTTTTTGTGTTGAAATGTTCAATGTCTGTCTACTTAATTATATTATTTTGTGTACGAATATTTTATTCTTGAATATTTAATAACTTGATTTTTCCTTTATTCAAGTTGCTTAATTGAGACTTCCTCGTGAATTGCAATATTTGCATAGTTCAACTTTGCAAACAAGTGTCGTATAAAACCCTGATGTATCTTAGTGTAATGGGGTATTATAACTAAAACTGTTATGTCAAGTACAAACTGAAGTCTTGAAGGAGGCTAAACTAGAAAAAAAAACGTAATAACAATTTAAAGTCGCGCCCACTTAAACACAATAATTAATATCCACATTCATTGTAAAATATGGATAATTACACTGAATATTCCATCAAAACCATTTTCTTACACTAAAATAGTATTAACATTAAGTCTGATATATGTGTTATTTCATTGAATGTGCCATCAACTGAGCAAAATGGAAATTGCATCAAGCATTAATCATACTGGCAAAGCAACATTAATGAAAACATCGAAATGTTAATACACTGTAATTGCAAAGAATTTTCTTACACTTTACAAAATTTAAATCATGGCCAACATGGTTCTGTAAGTATATTTGCCACCTAATTATTAAATCACAGCAAATATTTTTTTGTCATTAAGACTGCCTACAGACTAGTTATGTTTTATTTTTATCTATTTAAGGTTTGGAGGGTACAAGTCGGGAAATTGTAAGCAACCAGCGAGCGTGGGACTTGCTCTGAGATTATTGGTTGTACCAGGACCAGTAATCTTTGTTATAATAGCACTGGTCTTCTTAGCATATTATCCTATCGATGAGACTAGACGCAAACGAAATAAAGAAGAAATTGAGTATAGAAGGTAATATTTCCCTTAATTGTTGAATAATGCCGTGCTATCTAAGTATATGAAGGTTTAAAAGTTGGAACCTAGATTCCAAAACATGAAAAGCCGAGTTTCTAGTTTATCTGAATTACCGTTTACCTTCAGTACTGTAAATTCAGAAATTTTCGCGGAATTTTATTTTAGCGAATCATGGTCATGGAAGTATTCGCGATACTATATTTTCGCGCGTGTGGATTTAAGTTAATAACTTATGTTTTTTGATACACTTTTAAATCCGATTAGTATATTTAGCGAGGATTTTATTTCCGCGAGCACGTCCTATCGCGTAATTACGCGGAAATAAATTTTTAACGCAAATAAAACTGGATTTACAGTAACTAGACGCAATGCAAGCGATTTATTCCACAGCACAGATGCCATTCCGATGAAAATATGAAGTAGCAATGTGATTGCACTGTATCTTTTTTATGTCTTTGATATTCATTTTCATATGAAACACAGTTTTCAAAAAATGTTATAAAAATATTTGTCTTTTGTGAGACACCTATGATGAATTCAATTAAGATCCTTAATATGTTTATATATGGGACAAATGAAATACTACTTAAGTATGCTGTCCCAAGCCGGAAAATAGAATCTATCACCACTTTGTACAGAGACGGAGAAATCTCAACCCGGGTGTCAACGATTTGCAGTCCACGACGAGGCTTGCCTAGTCGTGGATGTTGCAAATCTTTGACACGAGGGTGAGATTTATGTTCCAGTACAAAGTAGTGGTTGATTATTTTTCTCTCACCCTCAAGTAATGTATTTCTAAGTAGTAAACATATAGGTGCAACACTGCATTCAAGTGGACAAAATACGTCAAAAGTAGGCCAAGACTTACCGGTAGTTACATCAGGGGGTTCGAGACAAGCACGCGCAGTGCAAGACAGAGATATATCAGAACGGGTACATAGATGGATTTCTCTGTCCGGGGTGAAAGAAATAGTATTGTGGAACATTTGGAATAACTTCTTCTGTAGGTCCTTTCTAATTATGAAGTAATGACAGTATTTCGGAAGACCTCGAAACTCGGCTGTTACCCATCATTTCTGGAGAATAATAACCCCTTCTTGCATTAGACAAAGTACTGAGTTAAGGTTAAAATTAGTGCATCGCCTAAAAACAAATTGACAAACATTATTTTGAAAAAGGTATGAAACACATAAAACAAGCAATTATATTAGATGTTAAAAATATGGTCATGTCTTCTGAAAGAAGGAACAGTTTCAATAGCGAGCTCTGGACTCAAACTCGACCGGCGGCCAAGGTTCTAACTAAGTCACTAGTGGTGGCATAGAGTGAAAAAGTGTCACTGGTTTCTATACATCGACAGAAATAACATTTCTAATGACGCAAGTGTAATTCAATGTCGGAGAAAGGGAATAACACATATTTGTAAATAGAGGAACTAGTCAATATTGAATTGAGAATACAAGGCTTCAGATTATATAATGATAATTCAATTCAACAAATTAGAGAACTTTAAGATTTTATAATCCAGCAAAATTAAAATATTCTAGATTATGCAATTCATGAGCAAATATAATTTCTACTTCACTTTGATATCAAGATAAGCAAACTTCTCAATGGCAATTATCCTGCACTGCATAATACTTATAGCGGATATGCTATTGTATATAAAATATGAATTCAGTATTGATTTTTAACCCACTATTCTTTCTTTCCTGCAGTAAATATATATTCAGCTTATGATTTCAATTATTAAAAACTTGAATATTTTTTCGAATGAAATTTGTATAGAATGTATTATGCAATTTGATGGAGGTGCGCACCTGCTTTATTGATCGTTATGTTTTGAAGAAATTCATTTTCAAATGACCTCTTTCCACAACTATGATATGGAAGGCTAAAAAAGTTCTAGTGTTAAAAGTGCGTACTTTTATGAATCCTTATATTACTCATCATCAGTACAACACGGAAATGTAAATGTTCAGGTCTATTCTATGTTTCTGTATGCTTTTACTTATTCTCCCATTTGTTTGTGTGTGTGGTTTATTATTGTTTTCTTTTTTTTCCGTATGCACTGTCCTTTTATTTTATGGTATTATGTTTTTATTTGTTGAGTTCATTATCCAGTTGCCGTCGATGGTTATTTCGATTACCAACCAGGCATTTTAGGTTGACTCGTGTAACATAACTTTAACACATGAAAAACAAAAAATTAGTTTTGGAATTTACTTTCTATCGCAGACAACAGAAGGAACGAAATCAAAACGAAGAGAACAAAAAGATGAACAAGCATGACAAAAATTCGCCTATAAATCCTGACGAGCCCATTACAAGCAGTATCAGTTATGAAAGTATACGTGCTTCGAGTACCGAATTCTGAAAAAACGAAGCAAGGGAATGGAGAACGGGAAAGGTTGTTACTCCAATTCGGATTTATTTTATCTTTTAAGAAAATGAATTAATTATGTTTTAAAATCTAACATTATATTTGAGTTATTTCAAATAAAAATTCATGGATTGTTACTTATTCTCTCTTCAGAAGCTGGTTCATTTTTTAATTTTCAATCGAGTTCCTGTTCTTCATTCCTTTTATGTCAAAGACATGAAAATATACAAATATACACACTTTCACACACACGCGTGCCCGGGACCATACATGTGAAAGAAAACTCGAATTCATCCCCAAAACATACTGATAGCTGGGCATGACCACTACTACAATACTCTTGATTCAAAAATGACGCATCATTAAAACTGAGTCAACTTTCTCTCAAAGAAAAAATGGTGTGCTTCGATGATGGGCACAAGATTGCGAGCACTTCTAACTGAATCAAATATAGAAATTTTGATAGAGATTCATGTGACATACATATTTAACTAGTATCAATTCTTGGAACACATAGAAAAATGGTCTAAAATTTGTATGTGTAATTTTGACGTTGGAAACCACAAAGGACTGTAGGCCTGACTAATAATGATTTCATCCAGCTAAAATTTGTAATGATAGTATTACAAACGAGGGGTATTTTCTTACACCATGTATTCAGGCAAACGACATGGTGGATGCTTGAAAGTATTCAATTATATCACATCTATTTTTATAGATCCGGTCTATGATTAAAGTACTGTTTAAGAATAACAAAATCTATAGCCACTAAAAATAAGTAGTTTTTAGGTTTAATGTTATATATTCCAAGATTGGATTCGTTTAGATAAAGGTAAGACCCAATCAACGTTTAGCCTATTGTACTTCCTATAGATTGGCGTCTAATTCACCAAGATTTAATAATATAGTAATGAGTGATTGATAGATTAATTCCACTAAGGCGACAATGTTTACATTCTACTGGTTGTACTGTTGTTTAACGTCCCAATAAAAAGTCTTTAACTTATATTTAGGCGACATTATATGCTGCTGAAGGGCGACAAGATTGGCTAAGTAAGATGAAGGGACATGTCTTGTCAAAGACAGCAAAAAACTTGAAGTGAAAGTGAACTTTTCTGAGATATTTCCAATTTTTTAATGAATTTTTAGTCAAAATCTTCAAATTAAGATCTAATAATAAATCATTTTATGTTTTAATTTATTTCCTAAGATTGACACCTGCAAGGATAACAAAGGAAATGTAATGCTATGACTTTACACTTAATTTCCATGACTACACTTACAGTGTAAGACAGAACAATTTCGCTACGCAATCTGATTAGTTGATAATATAGAAAATCTGTACATCAACCTTCATCCTGAATGGAAGAGGGAGGGTTAGGGGATTAAAAAGAATCAGTCCCGTGAGTTATCTCCCCTTGCCAAGAATTATATGCACTACGACAAAATTAATTATTTCATTTCCAATGAAATTGTACTAATCTAGCCGATTGGTATAAAACACATTCAACAGAAAACTTTCGATTCTGTTATAAGATTTTTCATTAAAACATAGGTGAACAGAAGAAGTCGCTTTGATATTAATATTGTCTTTTGCTATTTTATGCACTTCATAGAATTATTGTATCGTCATCCTAGTTATCATTTTTACAGACTCAGATAATTTTACCTATGTTGCGTGTTAATCCAGTACAACTTCATCTATTTCTGATATCAATTTCTTTTCATTATAGATCGGATGTCATTCACTGCTAGCTGGAATACGCCGCCTCAGATGATCATATTAAACATATGGCGTGGTGTTCGTTAATTTACAGAGACCGAGAATATTACAAAAGCAAATATATTCTTCTGACAAGATGACTTACATTCAAGAAATAAATCATTTTATCTGGTGGTGACATACAATGTTGCAAAGCATGAAAAATTGTACTCAGCCATCCGTCTAGAGTATTGCAAGCTTATGGACTGAAGGAGGTTTATTTAATGTTATATAAACCCCAAATCTCAAATTAACGGAGAATTAACCTTCAGTGCTTTATAATATACTTCAAACCTAGACACATAATCAAATGACACAGAAATAAATGTCAAGGATAGTTCGATAATTGTAATATTTCCATTATGGTGACTCACGTTCATGTAATACATGTATATCATCTTCATCTATTAATGACATAGAATGTTGCAAAACTGAAAACTGAGCTCTCCCGTCCATCCTGAGTATTGCACAGTGATGGACGTTTTGGAGGTCAATATAATATTATGTAAACCCCAACCTTAATTGAACGGAGGCGTAAGCCTAAATTGCTTTATCATGTACATGTTCTTCCCACCTAGATTCATAATTAAATCATATAGAAATAAAGGTCAACAATAGTTTTATAAGTGTGATATTTACATTTTGATGAGTCACATCCAAGAAATAAACCATCTTCATCCATCGATGGCATACAGTGTCAAAGATATAAAAAAAAAACCTGAAAATTATGCTTTCCTGTCCATCACTGAATTGGTACATGCACCATGTTCCAGAGCACTACACAGTAATGGACTTTTTCAGGGTTAACAAAATGTTATATAAACCCCAAATCTCAATTGAATGGAGGCGTTGGCTTTAGTTTGTTTCATAATCTTCTTTAAACAAGAAGTACAGATATATGACACAAAAAATAATAAAGGTCAGGAATAGTTCAATAATTGTGATATTTACATTTCGATGAGTCATATCTATGAAATAGATCATCTTTATCTGTTGATGACAGACAGTGTCGCAAAAATAGCTTGCTCTTTCGTCCATTATTGGATCTCTAGCATATTTTAGAGTATTGTACAGTTATGAACTTTTGGGGGTCGGTTTAATGGTATATTAATTCCAATATTTATATGACGAAGGCAGTATTAATTGTATAATTACTGTACAGTGAAACCTCGCTATTAAGACCACCAAAGTGACTAGCTAAAACTGGTCTGATTAGTGAGATGGTATATTGAGTCAGGTTGAAATAGCATTACAGAATGAGTGAGGTTGAAATAGCATTACAGAATGTTAAACAGACCGACTTTTATTGTCTTTGCTGGTCTGATTATCGAGGGGTCAGGTTCCACTGTACCTCAATTCTACAAGTAAAATTAAGAGACACAAAATTGAAAGCCAAGAGGAGTTCGATAATTATCACACTTTACCTAGGGAAAATGGTAAAGAACAAGAGCTTGCAAAATACAGTTTGCTTAGGATTCAATTGAAGTATAGTATTGTAACTATCTAAGAGCATATATCAGTTCTAGAACTAAAACAGCGAAAGTGGTTTCCACAAATTCTATTCAACAAACTGATGTACACCTGAAAATATGTGTTCAAGATTTATGTCTTAAAGTCTGGAGACCTAAAACTTACACGAGAATTTGCTAAACTCAAAGAGGCCCGTTTGGAGAGTTCTCGAATTTCGTTTATCACCATCCCGATTGTGACTTATTCTTGTATTTGAAAATGTGTAACACGACGGGTGCCACGCGTGGAGCAGGAGTTGCTTACGCTTCCGGGGCACCTGAACGCACCCCCGGTTTTTAGTAGGGTTCTTGTTACACTATTTTTAGTTATAAGTGTGTTTGTGTATTTCAATTTGTAATTTTGTTTCCTTTTTGTTTTGGCCACGAGCTTGTCTGTCGTTGACTTATTCTATTTGGAATGCCCCTTGGTATCTTCTATTTCACCCATTTTACACAAATTCTTAAGCTTTAGTTTTATGTTACCCAGTCGTGTTCACGTTTGAGATAGATATAGATAAATGTGGAGTAAATTTCCACACCCACGTTGAGCACGTCTCACCACCTGAGCTACTAGATAAGCTGTACCAAAGAAGGGAGTTGAAGGTCACAGTACTTACTAGCAAACTTCCTCAATTCCTCCTTTGATAAATGTATTCAATAAAGTCTTTATAAATTTAACTGAATGGAAGTTTAATTACATAATATATTTGACGCGTAAAAAGGTTTAATAAAAAAGTCAACAATAATCTTCTCCTGATATTACTCTTGCTTTGTTAAAAAAAATCATCCCGTCTTTTTCTTGTTTACGGCCATGGACGGATGATACTACTTTCCTGATTTAAAACATAAGTGACACGACGGGTGCCGCGCGCGGAGCAGAGGTTGCTTACCATTCCGGAGCACCTGAACTCAGCCCCGGTTTTTAGTGGGGTTCGTTTTACTCTGTTTTTAGTTTTTAGTGTCACATGTGCATGTGGATAGCTGATTGTGGTGTTGTCTCGTTTTGTTTTGGTCACGGTGTTGCCTGTCGTAGATTTTTTTAATTTGGAATCCCCCCCATCTTGGTATTTTCTACTTCGCTTTTTATCAATTTAAGTTATCAAATGTCAATGGATTTATAGCGATTAAATTTTTGAAGGTGTGAAATCAGCCCCCTCCTCCCCCAAAAGTCGTGCACAAATAATGAGGTTTAAGTATGATAATTTAATATTGAAAACGAAGTTGGTACGGATTACTGAAATCTATGATTCATTTAACAATGGTAAATGCAGTTTGAAAACATTTTCTTAATAAATGTGTCCAGATTCTTGTTTTTCATGTTAATAAGGGTCGGATGTAAATAATAATTAGCAGTTAATTAAATGACGATTTGTTTTGTGTAAACTTTCTTTCTCTATGAAGTTTCCTGGACCTCTGTGGCCGAGTGGTTAGCGTGTTCGACTTCGAATCGGAAGATCCGGGTTCGAGCCGCGTCCATCGGATGAGACAGTAAAAACCGAGGTCCCGTGTCACAATGGGTGATGGCACATTAAAGAACCCCCCCCCCCCCTTGCTCTACGGTCAGCAGTGCTGACGTCTCCATATGAGTGAATATCATATCATCTGAAATTTCCTTGAATGCGTAAGCTAAAGTCTTTTACATGGGGATGGACCAAATTGCACATCACTCTCCACCGATTTATTTTGTGTAAATTTATCTTTTTCTCTGATATTTCCAAAACTTCGTGTAAGCTAGTTTTACGTGGGGATTAACCAAATTGCATATTACTTAGCCCCCGGAGGATTTCATATACATCTAGTACAATCACCCAGTCGTAGATGCATCCATATTTTTTTCCTATACTATTTAAAATTAAAACGTGAAAACTCATTATTCTGAACGTCACTTTTGATTTGAAAATATTCAAACTTTATATTTCGGATATCCTCTCCTGTTTTAGGAGCGTTTGCAACTTTCAAAAAAGATGAAATTCATTATGCATTATATTAGTTTTTAAATCGGATATTCAGGTATTATGGAAATTGAGTTCTTTGCCAATTAACAGAAATTACTCTGAATCCGGAATAAATGGTTCAATTTCAAACAAAAGAGGACAACATTCTCTTACAATTATCAGATTGCACATACGGTATTACATCATTTTCCCAAACGTTCTGATATTTGATGAAGATGAAATCATTACAGCAAATTTTATTCTTCAAAATAACTTAGAGGAAATGGCAAGCTTTCGTCGTAATCCCGTCCCACCTTTTTCTCGTTTATTACTGCAACCCATTGTGACTTTTTCCCGTATTTGATATGTGGCGTGCCATCATGACCTGGTTGATTAATATAGTAAACCTGTAAATAACCGATGAGAGATATGTCCCCCTTGTCGCATACCTAATCCCGACCCCCTTTTCTGGTTTATGACCATCACCGATTGTGACATTCTTGTATTCGAAAATTTGTGACAAGATGGGTGCCGCGCCCGGAGCAGGAGTTGCTTACCCTTCCGGAGCACTTGAACTCACCCTGGTCTTTGGTGGGGTTCGTGTTACTTTATTTTTTGGTTTTACACGTCTTGTTGTGTTGATAGCTGTTTGTGTTGTCTCTTTTNNTCTCTTTTTTATTTGGCCATGCTTTCGTCTGCCTTTGGATTTTTGAATTGTTGATTACCCTCTTGGTAGTTTCTACTGTCAACTCTTTTTTTAGTATTTCTCATTCTAAAAGAATATCGAATAACTTTTCCAGCATTTCATAGATTACTTACATAAAGTGATTTTACTTTTCTGAAAACGAAATATTGTTCAAAATCTGGTAAAACGAAACACTTCTGCAAATCAACTACTGTATATGAGTTTATAATCATGAATGGTGTACAGTGGAGTTGCTCTATAACGAGGTCAAATGGGAATGAATTTTGACTTCGTTATAGGCATCCTTCGTTTTAAGTATAAGAATTTACTACATACAAAGTATATAGATAAATAGAAATTATTTTCGGGATTTAATTCGACTTCATTAAAGCACTGAATTCGCTTTAACCCGATTCGTTATAGACAAACTCTTCACTCTAACCTTCCCTCTGAATATTCCAAGAGAAGTAACGCTGCTTTTTGTTTAGTGCTCTTCATTCGCATGCGCGGAACTAGCGGGGATCCCCCCC
>JACSZP010057018.1:0-11769 GCA_016161895.1 Pinna nobilis | reverse complement strand
TTAATAAACAATGTGCTAGGCATAAACCTTAATTGGTCGGATGTTCAGTGTAAGGTGAAATTTTACGAGAGTCAAAATGACCCCTGTGGTGAATTTATCAAGCGTCAAATACGAGTCTTGGCAGAAATTCGGGGGTCAAAACCCGGGAGTACGGGTCAAATGGAAACCCTGAGTAGCAGTGAAAACCAAACAGTTGAAATCGCAATCCCTTGAAACCTATAAATACCAAATTTCATCAAAACCAGACAATTCCAATCAGAGGCCTTGGTTGGCCTAGACACCATTTTTCTGTGACATCACATACATTATGCACATCTACCAACCTAAACCTATAAAGTTTTGTTGGAATCAGATGAGTAGTTTCCGAGAAAATGCTTTGTAAAGTTTCAACCAATCAGAAGCCTTGGATAGCCAAGACGCCATTTTTCTGTAACTTCACTTAAATTGTGCACATCTACACACCTTAACCTAATATCAAATCAAATTTCATTAGAATCGAACAAGTAGTTACCCAGAAAAGCTTTGGACAAATTTCGACCAATCAGAAGCCTTAGATGGCCTAGACGCCATTTTTTCATGACATGTGCACATCTACGTACCAAGACCTATAATCAAACCAAGTTTCATTTGAAACTGACTTGTAGTTTCCGAGAAAATGCATGAACAAGCTCAGCACGGAAAGAAACAAGAAAAAGAAGAAGAAACAGCAAAAACTATGTCTCCCCAAAATTCCTTTGGGAGACATAATTACAAAGCTCATCTTCATTGGTTTTTTAAAACATTGGTATAAAAGTCTTCTTAACATGACAATTTTGGGAGAAAACATGGGTCACAATACTCTTAGCCTACAATTGAAGCTTAATTGAATCCAAGTATGATATGTGCAAGTTTGATCATCCTAGCTATCAAGAGGGAAGAAATCAAACTTCTGAACATTATTGCCAAAGTCAATAAGGATACTGCCAAGGCAGGGGTTCCAAATTCTAGATAGGCTTCTCAAGTCTGGGACTTGGATGGCAAATTTCTGGCAAGTCCAGTTGTGAAATTTCAAAGTCTATACTGAATTTGTTCATATTTAATAAAGTAAAATGAAATGAATTTAGATGAGTTAAGTCACTAAAACTTGAGGTATTTCTAAATGTCATATCTGAATCTGAATGAACCAAGGCCTAGACTTGGGGAATTTTGAAGCCCTGCAAGGCTGCACATCATACATCCATCATAGGCCAATGAGTTATTCGTCATAAAGGGCTATAATTAAATAAATTAAAAGGAGCAATAATTTTGTGACACACTTGGCAAAAAATTGGGGGTTGTTTATCTATGAAGAACAAGACCTTGAATACCTAGCAAAAAAGCATAATCTTCCCTGTCGTCTTGTGAGGTGAGCTGAAAATAGTCTACATACTACACATATACAAATCATTTTTATTTTTCCAGAGTAATCTTCAGTCAGTATTTGCCATATTACATACTACACATATACAAATCATTTCTATTTTTCCAGAGTAATCTTCAGTCAGTATTTGCCAGTATTTTCAAGGGCATCAATAAATCTTTAAATTTTGCAACAGTGAACATACTTATTATAAATATGTTGATCAACCAATCAAATCATTGAGGTATAATTACAAATCAGACAAACCTGACAGTCTTTTTAAAGCATCAGCATCTGCCATTGTGCACTCTAGCAAGGCATCAATAGCTGATGTTTGTTTGGAAGCCAGGTGACTGAAGTACTGGTTGGCAACTTTTAATTTATCCCTTTCCATGGCCTCAAAAGTATACATGGCACACTGTAAATATAGGAAAACCAAAAAGATACACTGAATAACAATAGAATTGCAACAAATGCAGATATATGGGAACAAGTCATTATAGAAGCAGACAATTCATAAATCTTTTTGTTATAGTACTACATGTATTCTCATTCTGACCATATCTATTTACCATGATACAGCCACCATTTTTTTATTTCCTTTTTACCTTTCAATATTCACTCATTCAGTCCATCATAATTATTTCTTTATTGTGTGTTCATCAAAATCTACTTACCTTGATCACGGGCAAATATTATGTTCCTATGTCCTATGTTTACAGTATTACAAAAACTGGAATTTTATGTCAAAACAGGTAGGTTAGTTAGTTGCTTGTATCACTGCTTAACATTCAACTTCAGAAGCTTTGACTTATATGGTTATATATTGGTGATGCCAAATCCTACTGTGAAATATCCAAAGAACAGGGAAAAACAACTGCAGCTTGAAGCAGATTACAACTCACAACCTCACGATAAGAAGGCAAACATGCTAACTGACCACTGAGCCATGATGACCCCTCATAACAGGCGGGTTTTAATCTTAATTTAAAGCCCAAAACATGTTTTTACTGGTTTTGGCCATGCGGTAATCATAAAACATCAAGTGCTGATTTAATCCATTATTTATACACTTCCAATGGCATAAATGACCAAGTCTAGTAGTAGTGTACATACCAGAATAGCTTGCTCTCTGAGTCGCAAATCCTCGTCCATCTGCTGGAACAGAAGCTGAGGTAAAAGGGACATAAACTGTACCATGGCATCATAAAAATCACTAGTCCTGAAAAATGTCAAAGGTTTACCATTATCATATTGGTATGTATGTGCATACCTGATAATGTTAAGTAAAGGTACTGTCTTACCAAAGGTTTCATGACTGCATAACATATATACACTTTAAAACTTGTTGTTGTCTTGTTTTTTAATATCTCACTCAAGAATCTTCCATGCATACAGAGACATTACCAAATGTAGGTGAGGGCTTTATGTTTTAGCATGTGCGTTACAACTCTGGCCATCAATCATGCAGTAATGAATCTTTGACATGCTGGCACCTACTGTGACACATGACCTCAGATTTTACTCTCTTCTGCAAAGGACAGAAAAAACTATCATACCCACCCTGCTTACTTTCAGAGTTGACCATAAAGAAGATTTTTTTCACAGGGATTTCAGGTAAAAGCCCTTGGAAGCCCCCTGAACAATACATATTCAATCTCATTATCAAAATACCTCGCACAAATTAAGTACAGTTTATAATTATCACATTCTTTGCTACCACTAGTTACTGAAGAATGTCTGTTGTAACATTTCAGCAAGTCCTATTGTCAAAAGAAAGAGAATCAATAATGCATTAAGTTATTTTTTACAATATTTAAGAAGTAAAACATTTTAAAACTCTGTGGTTAACATGAATATAGAAGGGGTTAAAGCATAAATCCCTATAACTTTCTAAGATAAGCTAAGAAATATCCTGAGATAAAAAATAAAAATAGCAATCTGCTTTCCTAATGAAGTTTCACAAGGTTACACAAAAGTAATTTTCTACAAATAATTTGATACACTGTACATTGTATTTACTTACACATCCTTCTCTATGCCATCATTCCAGCTGATCTCACATGCAAAGTAAGCATTCAGGGTTATGACTAAGTCTATTAAAATCTGCTGACACCATGGTTGCTGAAATATAGAGGCAAAGAAATATACAGATTTACACAATTCAAATAGCATGAAGTGCATTGAAATTTATTTACATATTACAACATTACAGAGCTTGATTTTCTGCCATAAACCCCAGAATATTTCATCTAATATTTTTGAAAATTGACGTACATTTATTTGCATAATATCACTTACACAAGCATAAATCTTTTAGTAATATACAAGAGATGTGTTGTGCCTGTCAATAATAGAAAAGAAAACAAGAGGCCCAATGGGCCTATAACGCTCACCTGAGTAAAACCAGCATAAACTGGAATTAAAGACATTAGCTGAAAAGTCACAAATGCGTTCAGTTTTTCATTCTATGCAGCCCTTCTAAAGAAGAAATTACTCAAAGGAGGGAACCTGTCCAGACCTATTTGATCCCTCCCCTTTTCCATCCCTGGGTGGATCCAACCGAAAAACAACAACATGTGAAGGGGTCTATGAGTACTTCAATCCTGCCAATTTTCATCAAAATCCCTGCATTGGTTTAGAAAAGAAGCCGTAAATGTGAAAAATACCCCTCCCCCCCCCCCATTTTTTTAAGTTAAAAAAAATTGTTTAAACTTCAAAAATTGAATTTCAGTATTTTTTTCTCATCAAAGTATTTGTAAATCTTGATCTTATAACATGTAAAGCATTATATAAAGCCAACTGATGAAATCAGTGTCAACCTTTGATAACATTGGCTGAAAATGTCAAAAAATGATAAAGTCCGGAAAAACGTCGAAAACGTGTCAACAATTTAAATTCCGAATGGAACCAAAAACAACAACACTTCTTCATACATCCTTCTAGATCACTCAGATGCATTCAGTTTTTCATTCTATGCAGCCATTCTGAAGAAGAAGTTTCTCAAAGGAGGGTACCCCACTGGACCTATTTGGCCCCGCCCCTTTTTCACCCCTGGGTGGATCCAACCGAAAAACAACAACACTTGTGGGGGACCATGAGTACTTCAACCCNNCAGTGGTTCTGAAGAAGAAATCGAAAATGTGAAAAGTTTACGGACGGACAGACGGACGACGACGGACGGTGCGCTATGACTATAGCTCAGGTGAGCTAAAAAGAATAAGAAATATATACAATGTATTTGCATGACTGAACTTGAGTGTATTTTCTAAATTGCAACCTAGTAGTATTGTATCCTTCTATCATGAAATTCAATTTGACACTCACCTGTTTTACTTTTTGTTTATCTAAAATCTCTGCCAATAGATTCAGGGGCTGCTTTGGCAAAGACAGTGACTTGACAAAGTCCAAGATATATTTCAATTCACTGAAAGGAAAGTAAAATATACAAATTACACTTAATTTTGATCTATAAATTTTGCTTTTTAAGGGATGTAAGAAGAGTATATGCATTTTGCTTTAATTTTCCTTGTTGTCATTGGTCAAAAAAGACAAACTACCAAATAGGGCTATTGTATAAATTCATTTCAAATCCCCCAGAACAAAAATGCTACATACAGGGTATCATAAATGAATATCTAATTTATGCAAAAAAAAAATCCTATTCTTAGCATAAATTGAGAAGACATTCTTACCTGTAAAATGCAGGCTATTGTTAGACCTATGTGCTGTTGATTAAGCAACAGTAAATCTAATTGATATATTTTGGTATTTGATTGTCATATCACCCTGTCTGGGATCACCATGTGATATTCTCATTACACTTTCACTGTTACACTACTTCTGAAATCCTTAAAAGGTGGGAAAACAGAGGAGAAAATGAGTGACAATAGACAGTCATTCTGCGTGTGTACATACCATTTAAGTGTAACAAGATTTGTGATTACTCGTAACACTGTCTTTAATCTGGCTGCTCCTTCTAACATGCTGTCCATCACTTGGGAAGAGCTATTTTGTACCCTTGTCTTCAGTTTGTTATGAAACTTATGGTCTTTTAACAACTTAAGAGCTATTTCTGGATCACTTTCCTGGTCTGTCTTGTCTATTAGATCTTGCCATTCATCATCACTATCCACTTCCTGCAGATTCAATTATACCAGAATGTGATTTCAATTTTCTCTTTCAATTACAGTCAATTTCGTTTTAAGAGACCGTCCAAGGGAAGGAGTAAAAATGGTCACATATGACAGGTGGTCGCTTAATTCGGGTGATTTAATTAGGAAAAAACATTTTGGGAACCACTCATTTAGGTTACATAAGACAGGTTTTCCTTTAATTCAGTGGGTCGCTAAGGCAGGTTAGACTGTATACACAAGTTCAAAAGTTGGTACATAGGTGTAGAAATGCAGTCATCAAATTATTAAATTTCAGAGTGCACGGGGTAGAAAATACATTTTAACACCTCTGCTTTTTCTTGTGAACTTAAGATCATAGGCCTTGTTGGTCAATTGTCACAGAACTGCCAGTTAAGCCTTGAAACTTCTAATATGAATTCCATGATGGTTTGTGTCCAAATAATCCAGAGTGCAGCCTGATTGGCTATGTGACAAAATTCATGGTAAAATTGCAAAGGGCTGGTGCTCATAGCTTTTATATAACTCAGTAAGATCTATTCTTCACTAGTATAAACTAGATGTCATACTAAAATTGAAAGATTATTATCAGTACTGGGTGAATCAATGATTAGGTATAAAAGATATTCTCAGAGAAATTGTATCCATCATTGTAAGACCTTTAAGTTTAGGATAGATTGGGCTGTACATCATAAAACTTAGCCTGAGAATTGTCTTAACTCAAGATCCTTAGCCAATCAAATTTCAGGATAATCTGGAGTATTCTTAAGTTATATGTAGCTAATCCCTGTTCCCTTTCTTTTTCCCAGATTGTCCATTGATGTGGACTGTCAGACTAACAAATAGGCAGAACACAGATTACATACCCCTCAAATCTTGAATTATGGGATCATAGAAATTTGTACACGGTACAAACCTCAGCATCCAGTTTAACATTTTCAACGTGCGTTGTCTTTTTCTTCTCTTTCTTGTTGTTTGGACTTTTCCTGACTGTACGTCTTCCTTCTATTTCTATACTGGGATACTCCTTTTCATAATCTTTACTTATTCTATCTGTTCTTGGTGTAGGACTGATATTCTGTAATAAGAAATAATCAGAGTTACAATCGGTATCTTTAAGATTCTATTGATAAAAGAATCTAAAGTGTCATTAGAGAATTTCATATCAGGGAAATACAGGGGCCACTATGGCCTAGTGCTTACCATGTTCACCTTCTGATTGTGAAGTTGTGGGTTCAAATCCCAGCCATGCTGCAGTTGGCTGACCCTTTCATTTGGATGAGACAGTAAAAACTGAGGTCCCCTGTTACAGTAGGTGTCTTCATGTTCAAGAACCCTCCCTACTCTACAGCCATAAGTGTAGAGCATAGGCAAAAATTTGTTTCCCTTCACCAGTCCATGGTGACGTCTCCATACAAGTGAGTGGGACATTAAACAATAACAAAGCCAACCATCATATCAAACCAAAAGCATCGTTAAAGAGCTGTTCATGTATGTTGTACATTGCTTCCTGCTTCAATATACTGAGAATTATTACAAAATGTATATAATGTTAGAAAAAAAACCAACTAGTCTCATATCTATGACAGCACCAATAAGCATTTACATAAGGAACATGAAAAGAAATGTAAAATCATTTTCAATTTTCTGTAAATTAAGTGAAGAAATTCATCTGGCTGTTAAGATAGATTGGCCACATATTTTGATAGATATAAACAATGAAACATCACAATTGCATTAATCTCTATACATGCGTAGCTAATTCTATGCAAAAAAGGAACTGTCAAAGATATCAAATTAAAATGTGGGACACTTTAATGGCATGGGTCAGAATAAGTGTATCCATGCATATTAAATGCACAAAGACATTGTTATACATTTAGTTACCATACCTGAAGGAGTCATATACTGGGGAAATAATATTTATGAAACTGACAAGAACAAAATCAAACATCTAGACCATGTCCCTTCAGTAAACTATAACTGCACTACTGGTCAAAGACCAGTACCTGGCTAGGATCAGTACCCGACTACTAGGTGATTTTTGTTATATAGAACACACATTTTAATGATTTTTCTTTATAACATACAAGTTTTTGTTTAATATTCTCAATGAAAGTAAAAAAAGATATTGTTACGAAATATACAAAATACCAAAATAAACCATAGTCGGCTACTAGTCCAAGCCCAGAACTGGTCTCCGGCCAATACATTTCTATTTTTATCATAAAAGATGATAAAATAGAATATGGCAAAAATTCTGAATTAAATGAACTGAATATGTTATTTACTGATAGTTCTATCAGTGCTTCAAGAGTGACAAGTGCAAGTTAAATCACAGAATAAAGGACATTCTGGGGAATAAACTGATTCCATACCTCAAGTGCTCCATCTGTCTGCTGTTCAAAATTTAAATAAAATCACATGTTAGTTTGAACTGCACACCATGCATGTTAAGAAATTTTCTGGTCATACCACTGAATTACATTTTTAAAAAGGCAAAAGGGAATAAAAGTTGTCATGTCAAGTATGGCCTCTCATATATCCTTCAAATCAAGCACAGAGTACAACTGACAACAACAACAACAAAGACAAAATCAAAGACAACACTGAAGCAAACAAAAACACAACAGCAAACAGGGGAAATTGTTCTACAGATAATTCTTTGATATAAAATGAGACCACACTGCATTCTTTGATATTTCTGTTTGGGTATATAGGAACCACTTGTAAGTAAAAATGTATACATGCATGCCCAATTAAATACTGCATTAATATGAGAATTTAAACAAGACTATGTCCTACTGCATATGATTAAGGCAAACTTTGATATCGATCCTATAGATAATATAACTTTGCTTCATTACTAGAGCTGCCCATAAATGAATGTGGAAATAGAGTGAATCAGTATATCACAAATGATGCCTTCATCAGTGATCATACTTCCTGTATGCTGCTAATAACTAAAATATGACTTATTCCTGTATGCTACTTATACCAAAATATGATGAAGTCAAACTAGTGCTTTTCTGAAAAATATCATACTCTTGCTCTAAGACTGTCAGGGGAGATAGCTGGACAAACCATGTATCTACATATCAACAACTGACCATTGGACAGATAGGGGCAAATTGCCGGACTATGTCGCAAGGGCATCAAAAATAATTCCCACCTGCTATTCCCTAAAATCAGGGTAATGAATGCGGATTGAATTTGATATGATAATAAAATTTTGCTTGAAAGCATGCACCACAACTTTTTTTTAAAAAACAACTAAATGTACACACATATATACAATTTTTATATCTAAATCTCCTCCCCTAAGATAATGCCTTCAGTGATAATGCTCTTGGCAATGTAGCAAATTTTGCACAATAACAAACTCTAATTCAACATTCATTTACGGTCATTAAAAATGTTACTAGTGCAGACATCCTAATGTTAACACAACAAGTATCAAAAATATCGAATTTATCATACATGTTCTGTTTTGTTGAAATCTGAATAGACCATTTACCGAAAAGCTCTTTGTTTCTTTTGATCATTTTGCTATATTTAGATATTTATGTAGTCAAACAAAAACATCAATTTCCATGCCAAAGTTCAGGACCCAGTTGCACAATACTTTTATAGATTGTTAAAATTCACTATGAGTTAATTCATAGTTAAATTTATGGTCATGTTATTTTCAAAACTTTCATGAATTAATTTGTAAATAGCTAACTAGACAATTTTGCAGCAGCCATTAACAATGAAGGTAGCTTGACCACCAGCTAAAACTTTAACTTGTAGTAAGTGGCTAAATAAAAGTTCACGTAAAAAAAATATTGTGTCACTGGATCCAGAAAAGTAATACATGTATTAACATCAAGATATTTCAGTTAATATTTCAACAAAGTGAGTCCAAAAATGGTCTATTTGTAAAATCATAAAAATGCTGATGACACTGAATTACAGGCACAAACAAGTATTAACAGTCCACAAACAAGATAAACATGTATATGTAGTAGTGTAGAGAGAACCTTGCTTAAGCCAGTGTTGTCCCATTGCTCAGTTGGAGGTCTGTCATCAGCCTCTGTTTCCCCTTGTTGTTGCTGCTGTTGTTGTTGCTGTACATTTAGTTTCACCTCTGGTTTCTTTGCTGGGCCCCATGCTTCTTTCCCTCCCTCATCTTTTTCATTAGAGGGTGTGTCATCTTTGCCTTTCTGTACAAAGAGGTACGGACGTTGTCATAGAAATTTTAAACTAAAATCAAGAATCATTAACCTCCAAACTAAATTGTCAACCCTTTAATATGTGCCTCCAATGCAGAAATTGTATATGTTCTGGATTCTAGGATTTAATAACAAAAGTTTATTCAAAATGAAATTCTTTAGATCAACAGTGCTTCTGTGGTCAAAGAGTTGGACAATAGGTCAGTGACCTTGATTTCTTTTAGAAAGGTTCATATTAGAACATTCCATTCCAAATGTCCTTGTACTAGAGTTTTGCACCACTTTCCACATTGTTTCAGTTACATCGTAACAGACTTAATTTGATACAGCTTCAAAATTCTGACATTTGTTAAGGGATTTACTCTTCACAAAGAGAGATCTTTAACATGTCAATATCTACTGAGACATGACAACTTGATTTTTAGTTTCATCAAAAGGACATAAAAACAGACCACATCTCCAAAGAGATTAATCCAGAACATTTTTGTTCCTAAGGCAAAATTCTACCACAGAGCCATGAATGTCTGTATACCTTATGATAAATTTTTGGCTAAAGTAACAACTTTAGCGGCTAATAAACAGAGTGGGACTGAGACTACATGTCTACCTTTTTCTCTTCCTCCATAGCTTTACGTCGAGCCTTGGCTAGTATCTTGGAAGTACCCGGGGGATGAGCTTTTTCCCTGGATTGTTTCTCTTTCATCATCATCATAGACGCTGTCAATGGTTGTGTGAAGGGACTCTGCAACTTAGTATCTTCTTCTCTGACTGCAAATAAAAGACAATTAACAGTAAGCATGTAATGTCTGTATCAATTTTCTTTGTTCTTCTGACTATACACAATCTACATAGAATTCCTTCTTCTGCATATACACATGTAAGAAAAATTCCTTCTTTTGCCTATACACATATAAGTAAAATTCCTTCTTTTGTCTATACACAATCTACGTAATCTTCTGCCTCCACATGATCGAAGTAAAACTTATTTCTGTCTCTAAACAATTTAAGTAAAATCCTTTCACCAATGTGCTCCTTTTTCTATGATGTGTCACAAGTGAATCTAATGAAACTCCACTGAGAGGTCAAATTCCATGACCTGTAATTCAATCTAATTTCCAGCTACAGAAATTGAATTAAGTACTTGTCATAATTTGGTATCTGTGCAGTCTGTACCAGCAGGATGTTATTGTGATATATACCAAATCCTGTTCTGCATAAAAACTTATATGTAATGCTTCGAACAGACAGATGTAAAACATCTTAAACTCATTGCCCCTAAAGCCACATGTGAGCAGGTCCTTTAATCAAATCATTGATTAGAAGAGTCCATTTTGAACTTTCAGGGGCCAATGAGTTAACATTCAAATATTATCAAGACAGTTTTCGACAGATTGTAGCATAAAATGAATTTCATGTTGTTACCTTCATTTATAAGTCAGACGCTTAATCAAAGTTTGAGTTTGATGGACAGATGGACCTAGAGATAGAGGAGTTAAATACTTCTGTAATACTGGGGGGGGGGGGCTAAATTACTCATCAAAGAGTTAGACATACTATTGATTCCATCAGCTACGAATGGATGATGCAGCAGCTCAGGCCAAGCTAGTCTACTACGAGGATTCTTTGTCAACAACCCTTGTAGGAAGTCTTTGAACACTGCACTCATATTCTTTGGCCATTTGACAGGATCTTTTATGATGAGACTCACAAGTTGGAAGATACTATTTGTGTAAAAGGGTGGAGTGCCAGTGAACAGTTCATAAAGAATACAACCAAGAGCCCTGGAAAAACAAAAAATAAATGTAAGTACATAACTAAGTAACAATGATATGAATGTTTGTTGTGCTCAGATATAAAATCGGCACCTTCTTTACAAAAGAAAAAACAACAAGAGACCCTAGAAGGATCTTGAGGCCCACCATCATTAGATCTTCAATTGACCCGTGACAGACTGTTCTTACCCTTCTTACTCTTAGTTCTCTATATGCCTTCAATAACTGGACCCTCTATGTCAATTCCAAGCCCTTTGGAGCTCCATTTTTTT
>JACSZP010057002.1:0-13217 GCA_016161895.1 Pinna nobilis | reverse complement strand
CTTCATTTTTCGGTTTTGCACGTCTTGTTGTGTTGATAGCTGTTTGTGTTGTCTCTTTTTTGTTTGGCCATGATTTTGTCTGCCTTTGGATTTTTGAATCATTGATTCCCCCTTGGTATCTTCTACAGTCAACTTTTTTTTTTCTCTATGTTTGTAGATTTTTAAATAGGCTGTTAAATATTTCAAGTGTTTACTATTTCTTTTTGCATGAAATGTGTATCCTAGATTGCTTGAGAGTTATTTCTTTATCTTAAGTTTTATTTCTTTCAGTATGTTTATTGAACTGAAGGGGAGAAGCAAAGAAGAGGCCTTTAGGATAGGATATGAAATATGTGATGCAGTCACAGAGATGAACCCTAAACCAATGAAATTAAAGTTTGAGAAGGTGGGAACTTTAATGTTTTTATTAATAATAATTTATTTTTAAGTAATTTCATCTTTTTAAGAGGAATATCATCACAACAAGCAATTATCCTGTCAAACATAATTATATCTCCAATAAATACATGAATAAAACTTTGTTGTCTCATGTGCAAGGGATCTAAGTTTGAATCCATGTCTCAACAAATGTAGGAAGCAACAGTAAATTTGTCAAGCATTTGGTGTTGGAAAAGAAAGTTACAGGTCTTGTACACGGAGCCTTAAAATCTTGTATGCATGTCATTATAGCTGGTAGCATGTGAAAAGATCCCATATGGCTAAGTGTAAACCATAGGCCAATATTTGAATCCTTTCACTCGCAATTAATGATGTATTCATGATGTGAAATATTTTTAGGGGGGGGGCGATAAAAAAACAAAAACAAATTATGTCTACTACACAGATTAAATTAATTATAACAAATAAATAACAAACAAAAAAACAATAACGGGTAAAATATTTTGTGTATTTGTGCACTCTGACTTCATTTTACATTTGCATATGCCATTTATATCTTAACTTGTATTTGCAGGTTTACTTTCCATGTGTTCTGCAAACAAAGAAGCGATATGTTGGCTATAGTTACGAGACTCCTGATCAGAAGGAACCCATATTTGATGCTAAAGGTATAGAAACTGTCCGTCGGGATTCCTGTGCCGCTGTATCCAAGGTAATGTATACAGATTCTGTTTCTTCTTTTGACCTTTTTTTTTTCTTTACGGTTTTGATAAATGGGCCATCAAAGTTGATGCAGGCTTCAAGGTTTTTGACATAGTCTTTCGCTGAGGGATCTTTAATGTGCCAAGCCGGTTTTGACACATGACTTTTGGAATTTTGTTTTTGGACAGAATGCAAAGAAATTCCTGTCTATGAGTTGGCTTTGTCGGTTTGTGAACATTGAGGTTAATGTTTCTGTTTGAAATAAAATCTTAGCAACCAAGATGGAAAGAAATATTATACTCTATCCCGGTAGATTACTTGTAACCAAAACTTTTATTTTACACCAAAGCCTGTTGCCATGACCGTGGACTACTTTTCTAAATCTTGGACTATATCTTTTGAGCCATCTTTGGAAGTGCTTTGATAACTCACATTTAGACTAATTTTTATGAAAAAAGATTTCATTAGGTATCATCACTGTTGACTTTGTGACCTTGAATTTTACTTTGCAATCTAGCCACACTATCTTAAGTTGTTGTATATAATGTCTCATTTGAAGAATAAAAATCTTGTAAAGCTGCAGTTTGGGCTCTTTTTACTCTTTAGTTTGAGGCTAGAATTACAGAGATATGTGTACAATACTTATGTTCAATCATTATGCAGTTGTGTAGATTTTGACTTGATGAAAGAAATGAATAATTTCTACATTTCAGATTTTGGAGAGAACAATAAAGATTTTGTTTAATACCAAAGATGTGTCACTTGTAAAGGAGTATGTATTGCGTCAGTGTAAAAAGCTGATGGAAGGAAAAGTCAGTATGCAGGACTGCATATTTGCCAAAGAATATCGTGGGATGAAGGGTTATAAACCAGGCGCATGTGTTCCAGCTCTGGAAATTTCAAAGTTTGTATATCTATATCTTATACCTGATATTCAGCTGATTTACATTTGTACTACAGTAGTTTCCTACCATTACAAAAGTAATAACTACCATATAACTGAAATGTTGTCACATTAGATTTGATAATGATTTCTTCAGTGTTTCTGTTACCCTTTTATCAGTGATTTTGGGGTGTATAATTTTGGTTGATCTGTTTGTGTCTATTTCTTCAAAACTTAAACTTAGGCCATATCTGCTGAACAGTACTTGATAGGGCTTTCATATTTTGGTTTTGCTAAAGTAGATTCAGCAGATATGGTATGGTTCATGATTAAGAGACGATTCAATCGAAAGACAACACTTGTACAGTTATTTCTAGTACATTCCATAAAGGTCACCTTTTGTTTAATTTTAGATAATATTTGTGTCAGTACAGTATTACAAAACATTAGCATAAGACTGCAATTCCCTTGAAGAAAAATATCACTTTATGTAATTGATTTTATGTAGGACTAGATACACCTAGAGGGGTCAGCCATGGCCCTGTGGTTAGCATGTTCGTCTTCTAAGATGTCCAGGGTTTGAATCTGAGCCATGCCTAGGTTGGCTGTCCCCATCTTTTGGATGAGAAAGGAAAACTGAGGTCCCGTATCACAGAAACATCCCTTATCAATGTCCATAAGTGCCAAGCATAGGTAAAATATGTCGCCCTTCAAACACCGGGTGATATTTCCATGTAAGTGAAAGATTTTTGAGTGGAACGTTAAACAACAATACAAGATACACCTAGGCTTTAATGGTATTTTTGTTATTGGTCAACAGGAAATTACTCCGACAAGACAGACGAGCAGAACCTAGAGTTGGGGAAAGAGTACCTTATGTTATTGTTTATGGAAGCCCAGGTCTGCCACTTATACAACTTGTACGTCAGCCACAGGAGGTGCTGAATGATGCCACGCTGAGACTAAACGCCACTTACTACATAGTTAAGCAGATATTACCTCCCCTTGACAGACTTTTCTCTCTACTTGGAGTCAATGTCTTTATGTGGTAGGATTTTTTATTATCATTATTTTTGCAATTTTTTGTACTCTCTTTCTACATGGGTTTGTTGAATACAGAAAAAAGTCTGAAATATCTTTTCATTGCTGTATAAATCCATGTGAAATGAAAATTTATGGTAATGTACTCAGACTTGTCTGTGAAGTGGGTGCCTGTCTGTAAAGGCTGATGTCAAAAAAATGGCTTTGGTTTAGATATCCTGCTATATGAACATTTATTTAAAGGTCACCTGTCTATGAAGGCTAATGTGATGTGTTCCCTGAGTAACTTTCATTAAAGAAAATAGTTTTCATTTTCCTTTAATACTTGTTTTAAAGAAATAGCTCTCTGAAAATTTTAATACAACAATAGTAAGAGTAATCAATAGTCTGATGAATCAAGCTTCTGGGTCAGCCATGTAAATGTAGTACTGTGTACAGTGTTATTTTCACCTGAATGCACTTGCAAAAGGTTTCGCCACGTTTTAATTTTGCCCAGTCTTATAATTCTATTCAATGAATCTGCTGTTCTGGATTCCCCAGTTTTGAAATTTTCCCTGTATACAGTATGAATTATTTCATATGATGTCAGTGGAATGTGATATAATATTTGTTTGTTTATAGGTACAATGACATGCCAAAAGTAACCAGAGTGGCACCCATGACATCTGTTCTACCACAAACCAAAAAGGGGACCATCTCTCAGTACTTCCAGGCTGCCAACTGCCCAGTGTGTGACAAACAGACAAATCAGTCAATCTGTGCCGAATGTATGAAGTCACCATCACTAGTCAGCGTCACACTGTGTGAAAGGATAAGTGCCTGGGAAAAAGTCTACCATGATCTGACACAGGTATTATAATACTTGCTGAGTTTACATTGAATTTTCTTTGTCTTTTATTAGCTAGGGAAAAAAGGGCTTCAGGAAATATTGTTGACTGTAATGTTTAAAAACATAAAAATATCCACACCAATCCTCTTTATGTGGTCATTGCATGAAAGTTCTAATTTTTCCTCACCATCTTTCTTACTTTACCTTCATTTCAGATCTGTAACACCTGTATGGGTTGTCAGGATGAAAAACAGCCATGTGACTCACTTGATTGTCCTATCATGTTTCGACGCCTCTTAGCTAAGCGTGATGTTAACAAAGGAGCAGATCTACGAGATGTCATTACCAAGATGCTGGACTTCTGATTTAGTTTTCAGTTCAATTCTAGCTATTTGCTAATCACTGGAGAAGACAAATTTGATTTCAACTTGTCAATATCAAGCCTTCTAAATGGTACAGAGAATGTTGGCGTTTATTGACATTTAATATCAACTTGTGACTTAAAACTGAACATCATCTTCTGGCTTAAAACTGTACTCTAATTAAATGTACTGTTCAGACTCCCATTAATTTGTTTTGTGTAAAACATGGACTCACATGTACTAAATCTGTTTTAAATTTTTGCCCTATAAATGACTTATCACTTGTGATTTTATCATTATTTTCAAGAAATTGCTCTATCATAAAGGGTATTAAAACAGCTGATTCTGCCATTTGATCTTATATAGTTTGACATCACGTCAAAGAGTAAATATTGTCAAATATTGTAGCCATCAATTTTGTCCATTGCTTGTATGGTGCTTTTCATTGGGAAAGATACTATGAATTTTGACACAGCTCATCAGATAATAAGCAGCAACCCACCAAAGATACACTTAAATTTACTATACCATGCCCATACAGGTGATGATATCGCATGGCAGGCTTATCATCATAAATATCATATATCCATCAATAGTTATAATATTGACACATGAATACTGACATTGACATTTAATAATGTGTGACCTACTGATATGATAAACTAGATGCAGTATGTTAAAATTTATTTCTGTAAGACACGGGATAAAAATTTGTGCCATATTAATTGTCTTAACTATTAACAGCAGTTTTATTTAAGTTTTATTTTCTGTATTGTTGTAAGCATTTTCTAATGTCAGTGGGGCTTTTCATTTTCATTTTGTACTTAATTTTTATGGACAGCTTATGCAAAGAAAATCTCAGGGCTTATCAGTCAATGATGAATACAAAGAGAAAATTTGTTGGATTTCACTTATAAACCATATTGAGATTTCATTCATCAATCAAATTATAAACTTGCCATTCTTTCCCATCTCAGATTCACTCAAGCACACATAATAATGTCAGATTCATATGTGCTTGGCAGCAGGGCTGCTGATAATTAATTCTTATTTAAAGTCTCCAGTCATTCATGTATCAACTAATTGTTAGATTAATGACCTAACTTTTGAACCCAAAATGACCTTATCATTATACAGTCATCAGGAGAGAGACAACACACTGACAACTGATGCATTGTGGCTTTGTGAGCACTGATTACATTTCAGAAGAAAAATCAGAGGGATACATAACCGTCATCCTTTAACAAGACCTATATGTAGATGTCTTGTCCTGCTCGCTTTACATTATTAATTCCTTCATTGAATGTCATAGTAACTTGACAGAGATATGCCATATAATTCCCTTATGTGACTTTAGAGCGGCACATAATATTGAAATTTACTATACACAATATATGAATGTCATACATGCACATATAACATTGTGGCCAGTCCTATTACAAACAGTGGTGTGTTTGCTCAAATTAAGATTGTAGTTAAACCTTGGTACAGCCAAGTAAACCCCTATCTGTGATATTCCTTTTTAGCTTTAAAGTTGTATGATTCTTAGTCAGGACTTCTATTTACAGATATATGTATATATACTATAACTAAAGAAGAATGTGCGTTTGTTTTTTCTGTTCAAATGTGCTGTATACATGAGAAAAAGTTCATGCATAATGTTTGTCCAAGAATTAAGAACACCTAGGGGATTCTTTTGATATGTGTCATAGGCCATTGTTGTATGTTTCTAAATAACTAGGAAGTCTATTTATACATGCATGTGCTATTGCCCAGGAGAAATTCATGAATTATATTTTTATTTGCTATGACTTAGCAAATTGGGATGTAAACTGTGTATGTTGTATGTTTCCTAAAATCTAGAAATTCTATTTCAACAAACTATAAATGAGGAGAGGGGTGGGAAATATACAATTTTTATTGTGATTTGTCACTCTTGGGTTACCTAATCATGCACCGATAACACTAATTCCATTTTAGTGTAACTTACCAAATTTACCTACATTTTGTTTCCACTTTAGGAAAAAGACATTAAATCTCTTCCATTTGTTGGTCTGTTTTAATTTGGGCTATATCTTTGAACTAGAGGGAATAGGACACGTAGATTCCTTGTAACTAGAACTTTCATTTGATACCATGACTTTTGATCTTGGGAGTTTAACTTACTTTTCAATAATTAAAGAAAATTTATTTTGACTACTGTATATGGGGACCACATATCTATTAATTTGCTTGCTCGCATAATTTAATTCTGATTCATCGGTACTTAAATATCAGTACTTTACAAGAAGTACCTGTATTATGACAGGCTATTTGTTGATATGGATATAGAAAAGGACACTTTCAGTTCAAGGGTTAAATAAGGAATGTGTGTATGTTTTGTGTAGTATTGTTACCTGTCAAACATAAATCCATGTCTCTTGTAATTCTTACTTACTTATTGTCTTGAACTGTTTGGGCATTAGTACCTTTAACATAAGGTTAGCCTTGGTGTTTAGCCATTAGGCACCAAGCTCAGCAATTGAAGGGCATTTTGTATAGTAGATGTCTAGGTATGGTAATGATAAAAGATAATTCAATTACCATAGTAGTGTAGCTAGTGAAATGGATGTGGAATGTATCTTAGGACACAAGATGTCATTAAGAACTTATTCATTTGTATAGATCATGTTTGAAAATATTCTCAAAGAGGACATTCAGATTTATATGGGTCATTTTGTTGAATGTTTTTGCTATTGCAGATCATGTAAAACAAATAAGTTTGTATGGATGTTATGAAAGTTTGTATGGATCATTCATATAACCTGTTCGTTTGTATGGATCATATTGTAGAGCATGCAGATTTTGTATGGACCATGTTGTCAAGCATGAAAGTTTGTATGGATCATGTTGTAGAACATGTAAGTTTGAGTGGATCATGTAAGTTTGTATGGATCATATTGTAGAACATGTAAGTTTGTATGGACCATGTTATAGAACATGAAAGTATGCATGAATCATATTTAAGGACTTATAAATTTGTATGGATTATATTATAGGACATCAGGGTATGTGTGGATCATATAGAATATTAAAATTTTTATAGATCATGCTGTAGAAAAATTAGTTTTTATCGGTCAAGTTGTAGAACATTTAAGTTTGTATGGATCACAGTTGTATGTATTGTGAATGTTTCAGGTCTCTAGGTGTATGGGTTATAAGGTGTATGGATTCTTTGCAGAGATTATTGGGTAAATAAATTTTCAAGCTGTACTTTATTGAGTTTTCTGAATTTTTAAGTGTTAGTGATATGTTTTACTGTGTGCGTTGATTATTATTTGGTGGAACAGGTTTTTAGATTTAGTGTTACCCTTTGTAGAATGAATACTGTAGTATAGAGTATTCAGTTGGGTGCATGGTAAAATTCCAGTCAGATATTGTTGTTGGTTGAAGTTTTGATTTATTATAAGTTGTTAAATGTAGTAGTCAATGTGAAGTAATCGATAACAAGGGATCCTAGTCTATGGAATGCCCCTAATACACTTAGATGCTAAGTATATTTACTTTATACATGTATCTAAGAGTTTATGACTTTCTTGTACCTAAGGGTTTAGGACTTTCCTTTGTAGATTAAGTGACTGGTATTGCCTTTGATGGTAAGCAAGATTTTTATTAAGAAAAGTTGGTAGTAAACATTTTTAATGTTCTGTGAAGACCCAAGATGGGACTTTCTGGGTGAATTCTTCTGTCTACATAAGTTATTGTGATTGGAATGTTTCCTCTGGTGCTGACCAACAAGAAGGATCACAGCATTTGTGTCGGACATCAGGGCCAGAAGTTTCTTCTTGGTATTTACTTTAAAATTAGGACCTGAAAACGATTTTAGTATATAATTAGATCTTGAGTAGCATAGTCAACGTTTTTTTTTTTAATTATTCTGGCTGATAATTACTAATTAATACAAACTTTTACTTACATTTTAATAACATTTCATTAATAAACATACTAAAAAGCATTTAACACTTAATTTACTTAAATTTAGCTCAAAATGAAGGAAAAACAGTTGAGCTGAGTACTGAGTCTGAGCTCAAGATTTTCTGGTGATTTCGAGTTCTGAACTTTCTAACCATTTGTCAATCTACAATTTGGAGTTCTATTCTTTACAAATTACTTTAACACAGATCAAGGAAATACCCAGTGCAGCAAAATTGTTTGAGGAGGCTATATTTGATAGATATACCTAGATCTCTTTATTTTCGCTGTCCTATTTTTACATACTCACTTCTCTATTACATATTATTATTAATCAGTAATCATTTATGCATAACGATAATGCATGTCTATGGTACTTTCGCATTTCTAAGGTGAAGCTGTAGTGTCTTTATATTTATCACTATACATGCTCTTGTTTCATTATGATAGCTTGCTTTGGTAGAATCATTAACATATCAGGGCCGGCGGAACCAGGGGGACTAGGGGGGCTTTAGCCCCCCCAATAATTTTGACTTCCTGTGTTATATCCAAACATATGTTATATGCGTCTCTGTTATATTGTAGGTCAGCCCCCCCAAAGTCAAATTGCTTCCGCCGGTCCTGCATATCATACACGGATGCTTGTGGTTAGATTCCACAGATTTATGGAAAATTGTGTAAATGGAAAAATACATCGAAATGTGTGAGGTGTAATATGTATCATGATAAGACTTAGTGTAAGAAAGTGAAATTGAGTAGGTACGCCAGTACTGTACACCCAGACTTTTTTGCTTGTGGTTATTTTTACCCCTCCATGACATTAAACATTCATATCACGTTAATATCCTCCTTGATCACCACAGTCTCATTGACATCAATGTTTCAGTAATGAAACTTGAATATTTCACTTCTAATGCACATTCTCATCTAAGGGCAACAGTGAAATATCAAACCACAGCACAAATGTCCATGTATACAGTAGTTATGCTTGACCATCTATACCGAGATAATGGTGGATAAAGATCATTGTTTCATACATTAGAAACCTAAGAGTATCTCTGTCATAAGCTTTGAAAAAAATACATGTATATCATAGGGTAGCCTTATAAGTGTTTAAAAATGAACAAGGCCCCATCATCATAACAGTCAAAATCAAAATCAGGGAAATGCTCAACAGCTTTTTTTGTGCAATTATTTTGTACATACAAATTTTGTAGATTTTTTTATATTAACAATGTGCTTTTATAAAAATTCAGTCTGATGTTTATATATCTATATGTAAAGTTGTATATGGAAATGCTGCAATTAAAAACTGCCAGTAAATTAATAAAGTTCTTGTATTATTTTTTAGCTGGCTTAAGCCAAAGGTTCAGGTGAGCTATACTCAAAGTGCTCTGTCCATCCATATTTTCAACTTCAGAACCAATGCAGGGATTTTGTCAAAACTTTGCAGGGTTGAAGTATTTGTGGTCCTCTACAAGTGTTGTTGTTTTTCATTTGAAACCACACAAGTGTGGAAAAGGGGCGGGGTCAAAATAGATCCAGATTGGTACCCTTTAAGAAACTTCTTCAGACGGGATGTATAGAATGAAAAACTGAATACATATCAGTGATTTAGACAAATGTATTGATGTTCTTCGTTCCATTCGGAAATCAAGTTTTTGACACGTGTTTGAGGTTATTATGGAATTTGTCATTGTTGCCCATTTTCAGCTAACGTCTCCTTATGCTTATATTACTCATTATAAGTAATGAACACTTATGTTAATGTTAGAAAAAAATCTGAATCCTCGTTGCAAATACTAATGCTCTAACTTCTGATTTGCTCTAGAAGGACCATACTTAAACTCCAAACATTTACCAACAGTGAAAAGTTTGTAATGAATAACACAAATGCGCTAAAAATCTTGTTCATGTATGGCTCAAGCAAAGTCATACAAATTATGGAATAGTAGAAAAGAAAACAAGTTGAGCTACTATTAAGTAAAGATTACAAATTGCAGATCTGTCACAACCAGATTCAAAATTCTGAAATGATTGTTCTGCCATTGACAAACTTGAAATGCACAAATTGTACATGGTTCTGTCAATGCATGATTTAAAGTTCACAAAATCACTTTTCTGCTAATCCTAAATAAAAAGATAACAAATTAAGGTTTTGTCAATGTTTTATTTGTAGTTTATAAGATATTATTCTGCTAATACATGTACTAAATATAAAGATCCCTTACTGAGCTATAGCTAGGTTTGAATTTCACAAATGGTACTAATTCATGTACAGGTACCATATGATACTGCATAACATTTGTGGGGGCCTTTGGTGGAATGATGCTAGAAGACAAAATCTGACATACAATCATTTCAGTGGGAAGATTATGTAGACCTCAGTAATGTCCCATCACCATTGCATATATAAATCCCACACAAACTTTATCAGATATCCATATCATTATCATCTATTATCATTTTAGGTACATGAATGATTTCCATTGTTATTTTGCTAGTACATGTATATAACATATAGATCAAGATTTGTGGTTCTTGTTCTTTTCCAACAGTCATGTTCTAAATTTGGTATTTGATCAAGTTGTGACATTTCATTACTATCTTTATAGGTTTCAAATAAAGATTAACAAATAGATATTTAAGGAGTCAACAAAGATTTTGACATTTAAGAATTTAGTCCTGATCTGAATCAGAGATGAGGCACTGATTGGAATTGAACAAAAAAAAATCTGAGCACGTGTTGTTTCATCATGAATGTATTTCAAAAGTCATTCATTTACATTTATGTATGTCATAGGGTCAATGAATACACAGGCACATCAAATACTAGGTATTGTCAGAAGAAATTTTGGTACTTTCTGTAACTAAACACTCCAAAAAAACAATAGAAAAATCAATAGACACAAAGGCAGAATCTAAAATTAGGTGAACTGAAATACTGTAGGGGTATCATGTTCCTGTAAATTCATTTAATGTTATACAACACCAACATTGAACTGATGCAATACCTGTAACTTGATACTAGCATTGAACATAATCCAACAACATCTGTTAAAGTAGATCAGTTCATATTTATATAATGTGACTCTTTGAGCAGGAGTTGTTATACATTCCCATCAAGGTCATATTTTCCAATAAAGTACATCTGTTGATAAACTTCAATCTGATCAATTAACCTGTTAATATTTCAAATAAATAATGTAACCTGTTTTTAAAAGATTGTCCAAGGAAATGTGCAAAGATGGTCTTAATGACAAGTGGTTTATGAATGCAGGTGATAGTAAAACACTTTGGGAGGCATATTAGGCCACCACATCAATGTGAAGGACTTTAAATTGGTGTCTTCTCATTTATCCAACTTTTGATAATCCCCTATTCTCACTTATCAAACTTTACAGTTTAAGCGCAGGTAAACTGTTTTGACAGTGGCAAGGTTCTTCCAAGTGTCACCTACTGTGACATAGGACCTAGGTTTGACTTCCTCATACAAAAGATAGGAAAAGCTAGGCACCAGTAAAAAAAAAAAAAAAGGAACTTCCATATACACATATCTTCTTCATGTTATATTTGAGGAAGACAATGTTTTGAACAATATTTACCTATTACTCAAAGGTGTATTTTGACCATTAACCTATGTCTTATATCTACGTTGTCATGGTCAAACTCTGCATATAACAATAATTCTTGTCCGGCATATCAATTCTTCTGTCACTGTGTATATAGATTGTATTTGACACATTTTTTTATCTTTGTTATTGCACACATCCTTGTTTGCCATGTTTACAAAATGCAGTGATTAAAACTTGCTGCTGTGTGATGTATTTGTCCCACAAAGAAAGTTTTACGGAGGCTTATTCGATTACCATTAGGTTTTGAGTATTATGTACAGACAATCACACCTGTATAATCTCTTCTCTGATCCTCCAATCTGTCCTGGAGAGCGACAACTCGGGCGTTTTGGTGCCATGAACCTCTTGAGAACTTTGACATTTTACATGGCAGTCACATATTTCATAGTTGCCTGTAGTATATCATAATCTGTCTTTACTATGGTATATATAATTTGTTGATGTTCACTTTGGGTGGATTCATGTGGAAACTGAAATATAATCAGACAATCACTGTTGGTAACAGCTTTTGAAATTTACATACTGTACTCACTGTAGGTTAGACTGTATTTGTTTATCAGATTTCAATACAAGAGGGTTCTACTGTATATAACAATGATACAACAAAGAATGGTGTCTATCTACCATTTAATAAGTAATAAACATGAAATGGTTTCTTACCATTTAATAAGTAATAAACATTGAATGGTGTCTATCTACCATTTAATAAGTACTGTAATAAACATAGAATGGTGTCCATCTACCACTTAATAAGTAATAAAGATGGAAGGGTGTCCATCTACCATTTAATAAGTAATAAACATGGAATGGTGTCCATCTACCATTTAATAAGTAATAAACATGGAATGGTGTCCATCTACCATTTAATAAGTAATAAGCATAACAGTTTATATATTTCTAGATACTTTAACTCCCTTCTATAGAATCATATAATGAACAATATTACACTGTAAATCAATACTGTTATGTATCAATTCTAGTTCTATTAAACATTTACACTGTACAAGTGATCTGGCAAAATCTTACAAAGAACAGAGTCATGTGACCTTCACCTTTGACCTTCCGACCCCAAAACCAAAAGGGATTGTCCTTGAGTCATGGACAACCCATGTGTGAAGTATCAACATTATGGACCCAAGGGTACTTGAATTATGGTGCGGAAATAAATAGACAGACAGACGGACGGACAGACAGACATTGTGAATCCAGTTACCCCCTACAACTTTGTTGATGGGAGTATGAAAACTAACTCTATACATAAGGGAAACGTCTTAACATTTGCTAAGGAAACCCCTTATGCTGGGATGAGATTCTACTAAAGTCAAAAAAGAGGAAAATGGCTCCTTTCTGGGTTCTTAATGGTAAAAATAAAGACTTTACATTGCAGCAAAATCAAAGAAAAGGAGGAATTCCTCTGATCAGAGGAAAAATCTCAT